>NIVC01002165.1:35000-220234 GCA_002269645.1 Macrostomum lignano | reverse complement strand
GCCAGCACGCCAACCAATCCTCAGCCAGCACGCCAACCCACTCCTCAGGTTCACCAGCACACCAACCCACTCCTCAGCCAGCACGCCAAACCCACTCCTCAGCCAGCACGCCAACCCACTCCTCAGCCAGCACGCCAACCCACTCCTCAGCCAGCACGCCAACCACTCCTCAGCCAGCACGCCAACCCACTCCTCAGCCAGCACGCCAACCTACTCCTCAGCAGCACGCCAACCCACTCCTCAGCCAGCACGCCAACCTACTCCTCAGCCAGCACGCCAACCCACTCCTCAGCCAGCACGCCAACCCACTCCTCAGCCAGCACGCCAACCCACTCCTCAGCCAGCACCCAACCCACTCCTCAGGTCCACCAGCACACCAACCCACTCCTCAGGTTCACCAGCACGCCAACCCACTCCTCAGCCAGCACGCCAACCCACTCCTCAGGTCCACCAGCACACCAACCCACTCCTCAGGTTCACCAGCACGCCAACCCACTCTCAGGTTCACCAGCACGCCAACCCACTCCTCAGGTTCACCAGCACGCCAACCCACTCCTCAGCCAACACACCAACCCACTCCTCAGGTTCACCAGCACGCCAACCCACTCCTCAGGTTCACCAGCACGCCAACCCACTCCTCAGGTTCACCAGCACGCCAACCCACTCCTCAGCCAACACGCCTACCCACTCCTCAGCCAGCACGCCAACCCACTCCTCAGCCAGCACGCCAACCCACTCCTCAGGTTCACCAGCACGCCAACCCACTCCTCAGGTTCACCAGCACGCCAACCCACTCCTCAGGTTTCACCAGCCGCAGGCGGCACTGACTCAGGCCTGTGGCAGCGGCCATTGTCTTCCTGCTGCTCTCGTTGTCGGTGTCTCCTACTTGTCTGGCGACGCTTGCCGTGCCGAAGGCCGCACCCGGGCGGGAAGGATCAGACAGATTCTCCCGCAGACAGCGGCGGCGGCTCTTCGTAGCGGCGGCCGGTCCCGGCGCACTGTCAAACTTCTACGACAGCATCAGAGATCTGGGCAAGAGGAGAGACAGCTCTCTCAGCCGGAGGAAGTACTGGCCCGCGCCGCCGCCGGAAGTGCTAGGCGGATGTCAATGGACTGGCTGTCTAGTGACAGATTTAGGACTGAATTCGATGCATACTTAGCAGAAATAGGAAACATTATAGATTTAGCTTAATGCCTTTCGAGTGCAAATGCACTGCCACTTATACTGGAATTTAGTCAGTTAGGATCGCCTAAAATATACAATTGCTAAGCTTGAACTCAATCTGGTCAGCTGACCTCAATCTGGTCAGCTGTTTAGTTACTGACCTCAATCTTGTCAGCTGTTTAGTTACTGACCTCAATCTTGTCAGCTGTTTAGGTACTGACCTCAATCTTGTCAGCTGTTTAGTTACTGACCTCAATCTTGTCAGCTGTTTAGTTACTGACCTCAATCTTGTCAGCTGTTTAGGTACTGACCTCAATCTTGTCAGCTGTTTAGTTACTGACCTCAATCTTGTCAGCTGTTTAGTTACTGACCTCAATCTTGTCAACTGTTTAGTTACTGCCTCAATCTGGTCAGCTGTTTAGGTACTGACCTCAATCTGGTCAGCTGTTTAGGTACTGACCTCAATCTGGTCAGCTGTTTAGTACTGAACTCAATCTGGTCAGCTGTTTAGTTACTGACTATAATTATCTGGTCAGCTGTTTAGTTACTGACCTCAATCTGGTCAGCTGTTTAGGTACTGACCTCAATCTTGTCAGCTGTTTAGTTACTGACCTATCTGGTCAGCTGTTTAGTTACTGACTCAATCTGGTCAGCTGTTTAGGTACTGACCTCAATCTGGTCAGCTGTTTAGGTACTGACCTCAATCTGGTCAGCTGTTTAGGTACTGAACTCAATCTGGTCAGCTGTTTAGTTACTGACTCAATCTGGTCAGCTGTTTAGTTACTGACCTCAATCTGGTCAGCTGTTTAGTACTGACCTCAATCTGGTCAGCTGTTTAGGTACTGAACTCAATCTGGTCAGCTGTTTAGTTACTGACTAATTATCTGGTCAGCTGTTTAGTTACTGACTCAATCTGGTCAGCTGTTTAGTACTGACTCAATCTGGTCAGCTGTTTAGTTACTGCCTCAATCTGGTCAGCTGTTTAGTACTGACCTCAATCTGGTCAGCTGTTTAGTTACTGCCTCAATCTGGTCAGCTGTTTAGGTACTGACCTCAATCTGGTCAGCTGTTTAGGTACTGACCTCAATCTGGTCAGCTGTTTAGGTACTGACCTCAATCTGGTCAGCTGTTTAGGTACTGACTCAATCTAGTCAGCTGTTTAGTTACTGACTTTAATTATCTGGTCAGCTGTTTAGTTACTGACTTTAATTATCTGGTCAGCTGTTTAGTTACTGACCTCAATCTGGTCAGCTGTTTAGTTACTGACCTCAATCTGGTCAGCTGTTTAGTTACTGACCTCAATCTGTCAGCTGTTTAGTTACTGACCTCAATCTGGTCAGCTGTTTAGTTACTGACCTCAATCTGGTCAGCTGTTTAGTTACTGACCTCAATCTTGTCAGCTGTTTGGTTACTGACCTCAATCTGATCAGCTGTTTAGGTACTGACTTTAATTATCTGGTCAGCTGTTTAGTTACTGACCTCAATCTGGTCAGCTGTTTAGTTACTGACCTCAATCTGGTCAGCTGTTTAGTTACTGACCTCAATCTGGTCAGCTGTTTGGTTACTGACCTCAATCTTGTCAGCTGTTTAGTTACTGACCTCCACTGAAGCCCCCAAATGTGATTTCAGTCAGAAATGCAACTCAAAGATTCAGTCAGAGGTTCAATTATAAAACTGCGATAGTACAACGGCATTACAGAATCAAGGAGTGCAGTCTCTCTGTATTTGACGCGTTGCTGTGAATCAAGTGAAGTTTTAGGAAAACTGCAATACAAAATAATGTCCGGTATTGAGGAGCTGCTCATTACAGTGCAATTTGATTGATCGATTGATACGAAAAACGGTAATGCAGTAAAAAATAAAAAGAATAGTTTGGAAATAAAAAATAACAAAATATTCGATCCAAATAAGCAAAAAAACATTTACCAATAAGGCGTCAGTGCATTGCCATAGCAACTAGCAGGATTAGGCTAATCTTTGCAATCATGGAAAGTTGGCTTATGTACACAGGGAATGACGGCACAAATACATAGCAACGGGGCACTGAGAACCAAATACAACACAAAACTGCTTTAATTTGCATTGGATACTACTATGTCTAAGTAATATATAGCTCGTACGTTATTATGCTTTTTGTAGGAGAAATTATATCAGTAGCATGCAGATTATTGACCAGATTCAATGCACTTTAGCATGACCTAATTAAATTTATACCTATGACCTTATAGAGTCAATTTCAGGCGTTTCATTGTCTGCGACTCTGGGGCCGCAGATTGGTCTCTGAGGCGTGCTGGAGTCGCTGGATTTCGCATTTCTAACAACTCTATTTAGTCTACTTCAGTTAGTAGAAGGTTGAGCGCTAGCAAAGCGACTCTTGGACGAATTTGATGCGCTCTCGACTCAACAGTCGCCTCTCAGTCGCTTTGCAATCGCTAAAAAGTTATTCAGAGTCACTAGTGAGCTGTTTGCAATGACTCTTTAGCCATTCTGGTCACGGCTGAACGCCTGACACCCCGACTTCACGCGTCCGCGGTCACAGGAAGGCGGCGAACTGCTGCTTGGAAGTTTTCTGACCCATGCCGCCGCCTCCGCCGCCGCCGCCGCCTCCGGAGCCGCCTCCGCCGCTGAGGTAGGGGTCGACCGGCGCCTCCAGCACAAAGACCCGATTGTCCCGATCCGACGCGTACAAACGGCGACAGTCGCGCGAGAAGGCGAGCGCCAGGAGCGGCGCCGGCGAGGCTAAGCCGGGCCGGATGAAGGCCAGGTCGCCCAGGTCCCAGCTGTTGAGCAGGCGGACGCAGCCGGAGCTCAGGCCCACTGCCAGACAGTTGATGAAGCGGCCCTCAGGCAGGGAGCTGTACACGGCGCAGGTGATCCGGTCGCCGCCGCCACCTCCGCCGCCGCTGCTGACTGAACCGACTAGGGCTCCGTTGGCGGTGTACACCGTGAGCTGGCTGCCCTGGCCCTGCGGCCCGTGGAGCACGGAATTAATTGGGTAATAAATATTAAAGCAGCTCACCCGACCCTACCCGACCTCGACCCTACCCGACCTTGACCCTACCGGACCTTGACCCTACCCGACCTTGACGCTACCGGACTTTGACCCTACCCGACCTTGACCCTACCGGACCTTGACCCTACCCGACCTTGACCCTACCCGACCTTGACCCTACAAGACCTTGACCCTACCCGACCTTGACCCTACCCGACCTTGACCCTACCCGACCTTGACCCTATCCGGCCTTGACCCTACCGGACCTTGACCCTACAAGACCTTGACCCTACCCGACCTTGACCCTACCCGACCTTGACCCTACCAAACCTTGACCCTACCCGACCTTGACCCTACCCGACCTTGACCCTACCCGACCTTGACCCTACAAGACCTTGACCCTACAAGACCTTGACCCTACCCGACCTTGACCCTACCAAACCTTGACCCTACCCGACCTTGACCCTACAAGACCTTGACCCTACAAGACCTTGACCCTACCCGACCTTGACCCTACAAGACCTTGACCCTACCCAACCTTGACCCTACCCGACCTTGACCCTACCCGACCTTGACCCTACAAGACCTTGACCCTACAAGACCTTGACCCTACCCGACCTTGACCCTACAAGACCTTGACCCTACCCGACCTTAACCCTACCCGATCTTGGCTCGACCCGACCTTGACCCAACCCAGCCTTGAACCTACCCGACATTGACTCTAACCAGCCTACATGAACTTGAACCTAACTGAGTCTGACTCCTATTTGATCTTCAGCCTTACCTGTCCGAGCACGGCCACATCTGCCAGAGTCGGCGACGCGGTCAGCGCGGCCACGGGCGGACCAGAAGGTCGCAGGCAGCGCACGTAGGCCACCTGGTTAGTGTCCCACAGCAGCACGCGGCCGGCGGCGTCGCCAGTGGCGAGCAGCGCAAACTCCGGGCAGGCGTGCGCCGCGGTGACCGCCGACCGGTGGCCGAGCAGCGGCACGGGCGCCTCGCCGAGCCAGTCGATCCGGCCGCCGGCCCGGCCGCGGGCCCCGGACGCGGAGGACGAGGCGGGCGCGGCGGAGCCGGTGGACGAGGCGGCTACGGAGAACACGCGCAGCAGGCCGGAGCGGAGGCCGCAGAAGACGCGCCATCCGCAGGCAGCGGCCGCGGTGACCCGGTCGCCCAGCCAGTCCGGCGGAGGCGCGCCCAGCGCTTGTCCAGCGCCGGCGCTGGCGCTTGCCGAGGTTGGCGCCGGGCGCCAGCGGAAAACATTGTCAGCGGCGCCGACCAGCAGCTGGCCGCCGGCCAGGGCGCAGGTGCCGGGGCACAGGCCGAGCACCTCCGGAGCGCTCGGACCGACAGGCGACGGTTTCAACACCAGCTGGGCCACCGGGGCCGCCAGCTGCTCGCACCAGGCAACCTGTGGTCCAGCGGAAGAGAGGGGATTAAGCATCTGAGAGGCTGGCAGTGGCCAAGAAACTGAGGATCTGGGAGGCTGGCCCAGAAACTGAGGATCTGGGAGGCTGGCCCAGAAACTGAGGATCTGGGAGGCTGGCCCAGAAACTGAGGATCTGAGAAGCTGGCCCAGAAACTGAGAATCCGGGAGGCTGGCCCAGAAACTGAGGATCTGGGAGGCTGGCCCAGAAACTGAGGATCTGGTAGGTTGACGGCTGGCCAAGCAACTGAGGATCTGGGAGGCTGGCCCAGCAACTGAGGATCTGGGAAGCTGGCCCAGAAACTGAGGATCTGGGAGGCTGGCCCAGCAACTGAGGATCTGGGAAGCTGGCCCAGAAACTGAGGATCCGGGAGGCTGGCCCAGAAACTGAGGATCCGGGAGGCTGGCCTAGAAACTGAGGATCCGGGAGGCTGGCCCAGAAACTGAGGATCCGGGAGGCTGGCCTAGAAACTGAGGATCTGGGAGGCTGGCCCAGAAACTGAGGATCTGGGAAGCTGGCCCAGAAACTGGGGATCTGGGAGGCTGGCCCGGAAACTAGGGAACTAGGGATCTGGGAGATTGGCCCAGAAACTGAGGATCTGGGAGGCTGGCCCAGAAACTGAGGATCTGGGAGGTTGATAGCTGGCCCAGCAACTGAGGATCTGGGAAGGTGATCCAGTATAATATCACGGATCCTGTAGTGGCAGAAGCACCACACAGGCCGGCCCCAGCTGGCCCCATCCCGGCAGCGCACCTGGGGCGGGGCCTGGCAGTCTGGCGAGCCGCAATAATTTCCAAATCGAACGCCGAAAGCCCCGGGCACCCGGCCAGAGCGAGGCGCCGCTGCCACAGGCGGCTGGTGCGGCGATCGGAACAGCTGCTTAGGCGTCTGGCCGTACGTCTTGATCATCGTCTCGATGGCGCGGCGCCGCACCGGGTCGTCGATCTGGTCCAGGTCGATGGCGCCGAAGTAGGTGTACGGGTGGAACAGGTTCACCGAGCTGAGCGCCGCCTTGCCTGCGCGTTTAAGAGGAGACGACAAAGTTTTTAGGCAGATTTAGCTATCGGATAATCTCACCCCCAGATCCTCAATCTCCCCCCAGATGCCTAATCTCGCCCCTAGATCCTCAGTCTCACCCCCAGATCCTCAATCTCACCCCAAGATCCTCAATCTCACCCCAAGATCCTCAATCTAACCCACAGATCCTCAATCTCACCCAGATCCTCAATCTCACCTTCAGATCCTCGATCTCAACCCAGATCCCTATTCTCATCCTCAGATCCCTAATCTCATCCCCATATCCCTAATCTCACCCCCAGATCCTCAATCTCATCCCCAGATCCTCAATCTCATCCCCAGATCCTCAATCTCTTCTCCAGATCCTCAATCTCTTCTCCAGATCCTCAATGTCATCCCCAGATCCTCAATATCATATCCAGATCCTCAATCTCTTCTCCAGATCCTCAATCTCTTCTCCAGATCCTCAATGTCATCCCCAGATCCTCAATATCATATCCAGATCCTCCAATCTCTTCTCCAGATCCTCAATCTCAACCCAGATCCCCAATCTAAACCCAGATCCCCAATCTCAACCCAGATCCCCAATCTCAACCCAGATCCCCAATCTAAACCCAGATCCCCAATCTAAACCCAGATCCCCAATCTCAACCCAGATCCTCAATCTAAACCCAGATCCCTAATCTCAACCCAGATCCTCAATCTAAACCCAGATCCCCAATCTCAACCCAGAACCCCAATCTCAACCCAGATCCCCAATCTCAACCCAGATCCCCAATCTCAACCCAGATCCCCAATCTCAACCCAAGTCCCTAATCTCAACCCAGATCCCAATCTAAACCCAGATCCCCAATCTCAACCCAGATCCCCAATCTCCACCCAGATCCCCAATCTCTACCCAGATCCCCAATCTCCACCCAGATCCCCAATCTCCACCCAGATCCCCAATCTCCACCTAAGTCCATAATCCCCCCAGATCCTCAATCCCATAGCAAGCAAGCCGAACATTACCTGTCTGCTTGTACCCGAAGATGAGGTCAATCCACTTGTGCAGTTTCTCAGTGACGAGCGGCGACTCCAGGGCGGCCCGGTGAATGAGGACGAACCGGCGCGGATCATCGGCGGCCCAGGGCGGCAGTTCGACATTGTCAACTCGAACTCCGGACTGCTTGACGCCGAAGTCGAGCTCCTCGCTGTTGATAAAAAACTCCGGCAGGCAGAAGAACTCCGGAATGAGCTCCTTGACGTCCGAGTCCGACAGCTTCGAGCTCAAGCGCCAGCTGGTTCGGATGGAGTGAAAAGTCCGATCGGGCAGGTCGAAGTGCCGGTCCTGGTACACGGTGAACAGCTGGGTGTAGGGCGGCAGGCGGACCAAGTAGTGCAGCACGGTGCCCGAGTTCGAATAGTGACTCGAATAGTGATAGGGCGGCGTGGCGTGGTCCGGTCCGAGCTCCCTGTACTGCCTGTCCAGCACTTCGTATTTGTCCCGGTGCCGGGCCACGGCCGAGTCGTCCTGGGTGCCGATCGGCCTAGCGAGGTCGCGGAAGGTGGCCGGCTGGGTCAGGTCCAGCTCGACGGAGTCGTAGTCGGCCAGGACCCAGGGGAACACGGGTACTGCATGAGGTCGTTGTAGGACCTGCCAGAGGCCGTGTTGAGGAAGGCCAAGTACTCGAAGTTGCTCATCTGGCCGGTGACCCACTGGCGCTGGGCCTCGTCAACTGTGAGCTGGCGGACGCGGCTGTCCAACTCCAGGCCGTCCACCACGCGGGCCACTTCGTCGCGATCGCGAGGCGACTGAAACGCCAGCAGGTAGGCGGCACCGTTGGCCAGAAAAATCTCGAGGGCGTTGTCGCGGAGCTCGTAGCGGCGAAGGTGCACCTCCTTGACTTCGTCGAATGACCAGCTGGCTGACTGCGGCGCGTCGCCGGAGCTGTCAGCCTGCGGGCGCAAAGAGAAACTTGATTTGAGTGACGCTGAGTGACGCTTGGTGTGACTCTCTGGGGTGACGGTTGATGTGACTCTCTGGGGTGACGGTTGATGTGACTCTCTGGGGTGACGGTTGATGTGACTCTCTGGGGTGACGGTTGATGTGACTCTCTGGGGTGACGGTTGATGTGACTCTCTGGGGTGACGGTTGATGTGACTCTCTGGGGTGACTCTTGGTGTGACTTTCTGGGGTGACGCTTGATGTGACTTTCTGGGGTGACGGTTGATGTGACTCTCTGGGGTGACGGTTGATGTGACTCTCTGGGGTGACGGTTGATGTGACTCTCTGGGGTGACGGTTGATGTGACTCTCTGGGGTGACGCTTGGTGTGACTCTTTGATGTGACGCCTGGTGTGACTCTCTGGGGTGACGCTTGGTGTGACTCTCTGTGGGGTTACGGTTGATGTGACTCTCTGGGGTGACGCTTGGTGTGACTCTGATGTGACGCCTGGTGTGACTCTCTGGGGTGACGCTTGGTGTGACTCTCTGTGGGGTTACGGTTGATGTGACTCTCTGGGGTGACGCTTGGTGTGACTCTTTGAGGTGACGCTTGGTGTGACTCGCTGGAGGGTGACGCTTGGTGTGACTCTCTGGGGTGACGCTTGGTGTGACTCGCTGGAGGGTGACGCTTGGTGTGACTCTCTGGGGTGACGCTTGGTGTGACTCTGGGGTGACGCTTGGTGTGACTCTCTGGGGTGACGCTTGGTGTGACAAAAGAGATGCTTGATGTGACGCAGGTGAAAGTTTGCGGCTGACAGAAAATATCAGTCAGCAGTGCAAAGGTCGTGCAAAAGAACTAATAAAATGCCAATTAAACCACTTGTATCCCTTTTTAGACATCGTTAAGTTTAAGAGACTTTCAATTTTAGCAAAGCCTATAAGTTTTTTTCAAAGTCAAAGACACTTGAAGCAGCAAAATGAAAAGGTTTAGAACAAAGAACATAGACGGACTCGCCGGGTTAAACACTTTCTTTGCTAGGAATGGCAATTATACTCAAGCAAGGGATAAATCTATTGCAAATTAGTCCAGAGGACTCTGTGATAACTAAAGGGGTACAGTGTCGCCTATGGGTGCGGTCGAACGTTCGGTAGATCTGGCATAGACAAGTAACTTACAACAAATAACGTGCACTTTTGCAGAGTACTATTGCTTGGTGCTACACAGCCTCAGTCTCCCTCTCTCTCTCTGTCACCCTCTCTATCTCTGCCCGTCTTTCAGTCTCTCTCAGTCTCTTTCAGTCTCTCTCGGTCTCTCCCAGTCTCTCTCCGTCTCCACCCCTAGTCTCTCTCAGTCTCCTTCCAGTCTCTCTCAGTCTCCACCTCTAGTTTCTCTCAGTCTCTCTCAGTCTCAGGCCAACTACAGGATGCTGACCAGTCATGGCCTAGAGAGTTTAAGCCACTCTCCCACAGCTTTGCAGTTTTCCAATGACCTTCAGAGCTGCACTTCCAGCTTTAATATTGGTGATGAATGAATTGGTTCCATGCCCCTAAGCAAGCAGGTCGTTACTTTAACCCTGCCCTGTCGGCCTGTCCGTGTGGCAAACTTCCTTTTTAACTTTTTTGTCCAGTTTTACGACAGTTCAATCAGTTCGTATTCCTTGTGTCCGCGTTCTGGTTTTGACGCAAAATCAATGTCAAACTGCAGCCAGTCAGGAGTTTCTATAAGGCATTCGAATTTCACTACAAGGGGGCTCAAATCAAGGCCAAGTTTATCCACTGACAACAGAGGAGAAGGGAGGGAAAGGTGCAAAGAGAGGCAGCAAGCAATATAGAGGGGTAGAAGACGGAAGACAAGAGGCGAAACACAGAATGGGACAGAAGACGGACAATGGTTGCCAAAAAAAGAGATACGGGCGAACCAATTGTGCCCATTCCACTGACTCCTGACCTGAGCGCACACAAGCGCACCAATACAGTACGCAGGCACTGCATTCATACACACGCTCGCACAGGGTGTACTGCGGTCCTGACTTTCTAATCCTCAAGCATGTACACTATCTGTGCCTTGGGGGCTGGCCCTCATGGCTGTGTTCACCGCTGAGCTGGTCTGCTCCACGCGTATGTAGTGTCTGGCCTGTTGAGTGCTCTTGCACTTTTTGAGTTGTTTTTTATGTGCGCCCTAGGCGGCCATCCCCAGACCAGTTCTGGCTGGTTGGGGGGGGGGGCGCTCAGCCCGGCTTGAGTCTTTCCCCGCGGCGGTCGCTGATTGGCTGGGCTTGTGTTTTTGTGGTTTTCTTTTCTGGCCCCCAGTCAATCAGATCTGCTCGGCGGGCACGCTGATTGGCTGAAGGGTCGTCTCTTTTGTTTGGCATCTCTCTCTCTCTCTCGCGTTGTCTGCCCCTCTACCCTGTTAAGTGGAGTGCTCAAGCCTGGCCCAGCCAGCTCCCCGCTCTCCGCTCCGCGCCCGTGCCTAGCTCTTCAATCTAACCTAGCGATATTCAAGCGAGCCGTGTCTATACGGTCTCTTACTGCGGGGACTCAATTTATTGCATGTCCAAATTCGGATTTTGGCATCTCTGTTTATCGATCTGTGGTACCCAAAGCTACAAATAAAGCGGTCAAGTGGTAGCGATACTCGAACGAGCTCCACAGTTTCTGGCACCGGTAAGACCCCCGAGTTCATTCGCTTCTTTAGCTTTTCCGAGGCCTTGCCGTAGCAGTGATTCCATAGCTAGAGCGTCATCACGCCTGCGACTGTGACCACTGCGGCACAGCAGCGTTGTATATTGCGTATTATTGTAGTACTGTACCGGTTACTTTATATAGCGTGTACAACCTACAGTATCGAAACTAGAAGCACCCGAGAGTGTCACCACACCTCGAGCCGCAGCGTGAACTCTGAGTGTCACAACACCAGAGGAATCGAACTATTATCGCAGAGCGTCGTCACGCCTGCTCGTATTCATAAAAGTACAGACAGAGCGTCACTACGCCTGTTAGATTACGTAAAATATATTGTACTCGGGACTGGGCACCCAAACCGACCCGGGTCACGACATGTAGATATATTGTTGAAAAGAATAAAGCCCACACAGCCGCAGCTCTCTGCCAGGGGGACAAAAATCCTCTACACTGGTATACGCAAAACGGCTGATGCAGGCAAGATGAATGGGGGACAAAATAATTTCAAGCATAAGCAACAAGTCAGCAGGCAATTTAACTGGCTGTAAAATGTTAACGATGCGGAGGCAGTTTTGAAAAATCATCTATGCTTTTAGGCCGTGCAACCCTGCACTGCGCTGGCACAACAAAGGAATGGAAAAAATGCAAGGTTTGAACGCGTAGACAGAATCAACCAACAGGTAAAACTAATGTGCTGAGGTAGAGAGAGGTAGGGAGAGGGAAGAGAGAGATGGGAAGCGGCAGTTCAATACTTATCTGAGGCAAACAATTGAGTAGAAGAAAGCAATTTGTGAGCTCACGCGCACCACAGTGCCTTTTTTGTAGAAAATCTAGTATGCTGTACAAAGTACACTGGTATAAAAGGGTACAGTTATCTTTCAAACTCTGTTTCGAACGATTCGAACTGTCTCGTTCAAAATTGGCCTCGGGGCTTGTGCAGCTCTAGCCTAAGGCACGGGGTGTGTACATTCCTACTAATGATGAGGAAGTCAGGGCCCATGTACACCCTGTATGAGCACGCGTGCTCGACTCACTGGCTGCGGGTCAGCTGGCCGCATGCCATAATTTTTATAACTATATTTATCTCTGCGATGGCTATCTCTATCATCTCCGCATTAGCGTCGCTACATTGATCAACAAGTCTAACCGCTGCACAAATATTACGAGAGAGAGGGAGAGAATACACTTCTCAGTCAACTCCGCCTCCGCAGTCCAAACAGGCCAGTGCAGAATTTTGTCCTGGCCAATAGCCGGACTGGAGAGGTCGATTTCCACTTCCCTTCTCCTCCCTTTTCTTCCCACTGCGAGCCCGCAGGATTTTTTTAGGATAAAATAACCACCCCGGCGCTTTCCCAGCCAGAAGCAACCCATCCGACAGTAGAAGGCGCAAGGATTTCAGTGTGCATTTTGCATCTGCCTGGCAAAGCAAAATGTAAGTTGAGAACTGACAATAAATAATTCTTTAACCAGTCAGAAAATTGGGACAAGCCCTGGGATTGCGAGAAACGCGGGCCTTAGCAACCGTTTTACATTTCTTGCAAGCGGGAAATTTGTTCTCAGCTTCCCGCTCAAACTCCGCAGCCAGGCCAAACTTATAGGCTAACCGTGCAACAAGATACACCCGGATAAGCCTGACATTCACGCGCCCGCGGCTGAAACACTTCCCACGGATCTGTTTCCCGCCTGCGTACGCTGCTAAACCTCGCAGAAATCATTGTTGCAGGGAGCACGTACGCAGCTTGAAGCAACTGTTTTGCTTCCGTTAAGTCAACGCGAACAGCTGAAAGAACCTCCTCAAAGTCCTCTCAACATATGAACTGGCAGAGTGAAATTGCTCCCTCGGTGTTAGAGGGGCCGCCGACTGACGCTTTGTGGATAGGAGAGGAGCGCAGAAATGCTTTGATAGAATGCACTTGTGTAGAATAGCAATGTCAGCTTTACCGATTGAAGACTTAAAGTCCATGCTGCACTCAGTTTAAACAACCATGCATTTCTCTATCACCCCATGGGGCCAGAGCAGCTCAACGTTAAACAAGTCTGACTCGCGCGTGACCCCAAGTTTGATTCCGTTTTGGGGCTCGTGAGCTCAAAAATTGACAGGTGGGGGGGGGGGTTGTCGTGTGATTCACAGCCATGAGGGTTAGCCTTCAAGGCACATGCCTGACGATTAGACAGTCAGGACCGCTGTACACCCTGTGTGAGCGTGTGTACGATTGCGTGCCTGTGTACTGTGTTGGCGCGCTTGCATGTGCTCGAGTCAGAGGAATGGGCAGAATCTCTACTCCATATACATATCTACAATCTCTACATACAGATTTCTCTTTTGCCAAAACCTTCCACAGAAGAAAAGCCAACAAACAGCAGCAGAAGCAACACAGCAGAAATGAAGTTCACTATGAGCAGCAACAGCAGTATCCGGGACTCCCAACTAAGCCAGATGATGCAGGCCACTCAGCAGGGCGGCGAGCTGCCCCTGGCCATGTCGGTAGCCATCACGCTGTCACTGGGCGCTCTGGCCCTGATCGGCCTGTTTGGCAACATCCTTGTTGTCTTCTTCTTTCATAGGGGACTTCGCGAGCTGCCCCAGAATGTGTACGTGATCGCGCTGGCCACGCTGGACCTGACCGTCTGTTCTGTTGTCATTCCGTCAACCATCTATCAGGACGTCTGGCGGGCCGCCACCACCGACTTCATGTGCAAAATCTTTCACATTCTCCGCTGCTCTCTGGTGACGTCATCCGCCTTCCTGCTCTGCCTGATCGCGGTGGACCGCTTCGCCATCATCTGCTTCGTGCCCGGCATTCAGACCGGCCGGCGACAGGCCGTGCGACTCATCGGCCTCACCCTGCTGCTGGGCTTCGCCGTGGGCACCCCGCTTGGATTGACGACTGGCACCAGGCGGACAGTGATTGTGAAACTGCCCGGCCGAGTCCTCAGCCGGCCGGTCACCATGGCTCACTGCATCGCCGACTACAGCATCCTGCCAATGATCACCGTCAGGGTGTACAAGGCCTGCTTAACACTGCTGTTCCTGTGCATGCTGCTGGCTATTATGTTTTTTTACGCCAATATTTTCTACTTCGTGCGCAAGCGGCAGCGTCGCTGGGACAAATCGCGAAGCTACGTCAGCCGCGTCTCCAACGCCAAGGACAAGGGCAAGGGCAAGGCTGGCCGCAGCTCAATAGCCAACAATACCAATGCCGACGGCATCAACAGAATCAAAGACTGCCAGCCGGACAGGCAGAACAACGGCATCCTAGAGACGGACATCGACCAGGCACTGGGCGGGCAAGAAGCCGCCGCCTCAAGCTGTGCGGTGAAGTTTGCCAACAAGGAAATCAGTGTGGCCGATGATGACGGTAACAGCCAGGAGGCCGAGCCGAGACGTGAAGAAGAAGCTGACGAAGAGGCGCCCGAGCAGCGCCGAATGCTGGTCGGCAGCCAGCGTCGCGAAGACTCGGTGGTGAGCAACCGCCTGGCGCAGGCGCAGAAGCACCTGTCAGAGCGGACTAGGAAGCGGCCGCACATAAAAACAGCCAAGGTGTTGAGCATCATCACTTTCTTTTATCTGCTCTCTTATTTGCCCTTCTTTCTGGTGTTCCACCTGCAAGAGGCCGGCGCCGGGAGGTCGGGCGGCGCGACGACTGGAGGCATCAACTTAAGCGACTGGCAGTCGTACCAAGCTGCCGCGGCAAGCTTCGGCAACTGGAGCTCGGCGGCGGCATCCGGAGGCAACTACAGCCAGCAGCAGAACAGCAGCTGGTGGCGGAGGCTGTACAGCAGCGGCTCCAGCGGGTCAGAAGGAGGGAGCAGCAGCAACGAGGGCAGCCACGTGGGCCTGGGCGGGCTGTTCATGCAGACAGTGTACTATTTCTACTTCATCAACCACGGAGTGAACCCGGTCATCTACGGCTGTATGAACAGGTTTTTCAAACAGCAGGTGTGCGGAATGCTCAACTCATTGAGACTGCGGTGCAGACGGGGGTTGGCCTGTCTGGGGAACTGATGGCACACTCGAATGCGTCAAACTTGACACTGATAATATTTGTTTAATTAAATCCTTCGATAAACCAAGTAGGTTCATAGATTAACGCATGTTGAACCAATCTGCTTTATTTTAAATATAGTTTATAGTTAATAAATACACTGTCAGCTGAATACCGCGACACTACAAGCCTATTGTTAGTGTTTCACATCTGCTTGAGCTCCGGTGAGACAGGACGGAACTTCACTTACAAGATAAAGAGAGGAAAAGACGATATCAATCAATAAATTTTCTCCAACCCGCGCCCATCATCAAGACACCAAGCGTCAGGTGACAAACTAATTAATATGCGAGCGGGAGCTGATAATCCGAATCCACCCGATCACTTGGCAGTAGGGGGATGGCTGAGAAGCGAAGATGAGGCACGCAGAATCAGCTGGCATTTCGGAGTCGAAGGAGAGGTGAGGGCTGAGCAGACATGGACTGAAGAGGCGCAGAGATAAGTCTGGTTTAAAAATCGCAGAAAATAAGAAGCAACAGTGGATAGAATTCTGGATGAAGATAGCGCGCTCTGGCAAGCAGCTCGGTGCATTGTCCTCAATGCTCTGCTTGCTCTGGATTATGGACAGCTGAATAATTAAGCCGAATATATTAGCGGGGCTGGCAACATGTTTTATTCACCGAACCAAAAAGTGGACGGAGGTCCTCACGGCCTGCCTTTCCCCCTGGAGACAAACCTAATGCTTCCATTAGAAATTCGCTACTTAATTTGCACTATCCAATTTATAAGTTATTCTTCATCATTCCCAGTGTCCAGCTGCACTCATGCTACCGTAAAGTCCCCCCAGTCTACTCTGGCAAGCCCGCCGCGCCGCAAAAGCCGCACATCTAGTTAGTGATGCTGCCAGTACAGATATTAATACATGTATCCCACACCTATCATCCACTAGTTCCTCATGTCACTACCTCACCCTAGTCCTTAATACCTGATCCAAGACAACACGGTTTGATCTTTGAGAGAAGTGCCTGTTCCCTGACACCAATACCTGTTCCCTGACACCAATACCTGTTCCCTGACACCAATACCTGTTCCCTGACAGCAATACCTGTTTCCTGACACCAATACCTGTTCCCTGACAGCAATACCTGTTTCCTGACACCAATACCTGTTCCCTGACACCAATACCTGTTCCCTGACACCAATACCTGTTCCCTGACACCTATACCTGTTCCCTGAAACCAATACCCGTTTCCTGACACCAATACCTGTTCCCTGACACCAATACCTGTTCCCTGACAGCAATACCTGTTCCCTGACACCAATACCCGTTTCCTGACACCAATACCTGTTCCCTGACACCAATACCTGTTCCCTGACACCAATACCTGTTTCCTGACACCAATACCTGTTCCCTGACAGCAATACCTGTTCCCTGACACCAATACCCGTTCCCTGACACCAATACCTGTTCCCTGACACCAATACCCGTTTCCTGACACCAATACCTGTTCCCTGACACCAATACCTGTTCCCTGACACCTATACCTGTTCCCTGACACCAATACCTGTTCCCTGACACCTATACCTGTTCCCTGACACCAATACCTGTTCCCTGACACCAATACCCGTTTCCTGACACCAATACCAAATCCCGAACAGCAACCTGAATCCGGAAGTCGGAGAACTCACCTGGGCCTGACTAGCGTCCCACACGGTGTCGTCGCCAACAAAGTACATGCACCGCTCGCCGATCAGAAATTCGCCGGGCGTCTCAGCTGAGGCGGCCACCGACAGGCACCTCCGGTTCAACCGGATCTTGTCGTTCCGGTGCAGCTGGAACAGCGTGGCCGAGGCGTCCTCCGTCAGGCGGTCCTCGCGGAACAGGAAGGCCAGCGGCCCGGCCGCCGGGTCCCAGGTCGCCTTCCATTTGGCCGACTGCTTGAAAAATTTAGCAGCCAAGCCGGTGTGGCAACGCTTCAGACGGACTCGAACCCGGGACGGTCCCTCAGTTGGATCGATTTGCCAAGAGGGCGGCACGTCCGAGGACGGCCTGTGCCAGACGGCCTGCTCGTGAGTCAGCTGCGTGGCCAAGTTCAGCCAGCGACGCTTCACGTCCACGTTGGAGGCCAAGCGGACCTGCAGAGATGGCGGCGGGCGGAGCTCTGACTTCAGCCAAACTAACATCAACTCTAATGTACTCGCACCCCAACTAGACAGCTCAACTCCAGTGTACTCGCACCCCAACTAGACAGCTCAACTCCAATGTACTCGCACCCCAACTAGACAGCTCAACTCCAGTGTACTCGCACCCCAACTAGACAGCTCAACTCCAATGTACTCGCACCACCAATCAGACAGCTCAACTCCAGTGTACTCGCACCCCAACTAGACAGCTCAACTCCAATGTACTCGCACCCCAACTAGACAGCTCAACTCCAGTGTACTCGCACCCCAACTAGACAGCTCAACTCCAATGTACTCGCACCACCAATCAGACAGCTCAACTCCAATGTACTCGCACCCCGATTAGACAGCTCAACTCCAATGTACTCGCACCCCGATTAGACAGCTCAACTCCAATGTACTCGCACCCCGATTAGACAGCTCAACTCCAATGTACTCGCACCCCAACTAGACAACTCAACTCCAGTGTACTCGCACCCCAACTAGACAGCTCAACTCCAATGTACTCGCACCCCGATTAGACAGCTCAACTCCAATGTACTCGCACCCCGATTAGACAGCTCAACTCCAATGTACTCGCACCCCGATTAGACAGCTCAACTCCAATGTACTCGCACCCCAACTAGACAGCTCAACTCCAATGTACTCGCACCCCGATTAGACAGCTCAACTCCAGTGTACTCGCACCCCAACTAGACAGCTCAACTCCAATGTACTCGCACCCCGATTAGACAGCTCAACTCCAATGTACTCGCACCCCGATTAGACAGCTCAACTCCAATGTACTCGCACCCCAATCAGACAGCTCAACTCCAATGTACTCGCACCCCAATCAGACAACTCAACTCCAATGTACTCGCACCCCAACTAGACAGCTCAACTCCAGTGTACTCGCACCCCAACTAGACAGCTCAACTCCAGTGTACTCGCACCCCGATTAGACAGCTCAACTCCAATGTACTCGCACCCCGATTAGACAGCTCAACTCCAATGGACTCGCACCCCAATCAGACAGCTCAACTCCAATTGACTCGCACCCCGATTAGACAGCTCAACTCCAATGTCCAACTCCAATATTTAAAAGCTTCCGATCACGTACTCGATCTAGCACAACTGCGCTATAAAGAAAATTATGTAACCTGCACAACAATGACGACAAGTACTTGAAATTTGGACGACTCGCTTTTTATAATAAAAAAATAATGCAGAGAAAGTTGGCATAAATTCAAGCTAAAGTAAAACTGCAAAGCTGCACCCTTTTACTGAGCAGCATAAATCAATCAATCTGGTTGGGGGTGCCGATATTGACTTCTTTTAACTAACACCTGCTGCCTGACTAGAACTTAGTCAACACGAGAGCTAAAAATGTCTTACATGTGTCATTTGAATCTGAGTAAAAATATAAATAAAGCCTCTAACTTCAGTAACTTCAGTGCTACTCAGTGAATAACAGCCATATAGCAGAGAAAATCGCAACTAAAACAATTAAAAAGTACAAATGCTCAGCAGTCAGCCCCTAAAAACCCCTACAAATATTAGTGGTTGGGTGCGGCGCTACCAGTCGCATTAATTTTGGACTAAATTGGAATCTCGGCTTGGGGGGCTCTGCTTGTGCAATGAACGGCCTTGAGGCCCAAACCCCAAAGTACAATGCACACTCTTGTGCATCCGCGCGCTTGTGTACACCTGCTCACGAGAGTCGGCGGTGTGACAATGTCGCTTAAAGTTCTTTAGGGTGCACACAGCCCCTCTGCCTCTAAGAAAAACCCTAATACACGACGCTACTGAGAGTTAAGTAGAGAGTCATCTAAGAGTCTTAGGCGTGTCAAAAATGCCTCAATGTTTCTTTTAGTTTGTTTGATGAATGGTGAAACGACCCAGTTTTTCACTGCACTGTCAATCTCACGGCTGCAGTGTACGACTAAAGATTAAATAAGATTAAATCTAAAGAAAGCGCACGTCAAGATTTTAAGACCTGAGCATCCTTCCTCTAAGCGCTCGGAAAACGGTAAAGAAAGTTTCCTTTTGGAACTCAAAAAGCTTTCGAAGCTCAATAAAGAACAGCCGGACTCAAGCAACCCAAGGACGGGTCGGGTGAGCAAGGCTGACAGAGCCTTTCATAATGCAGCAGCCGGGGGAATTAGACAGGATCAGGCGAAGCTACTCAAGCCAAGCTAAAACACTTCGGGCATCGGATTATTCATTCGGAGATAATGGCCTTCTTTAGCTTTATTTCACTTAGTTAGTCCGGCTGCGAAAGACTGCGACAAGGACTACCAGGGCTAATCAGCAAGACAAAAATCTATTTGCAAGAGCCCAACTTCCTGATTAGAATCATTTGGGAATTAATGGCGAGCCGGAGCGCATCCTGCCGCTGCTAAAGTGCTGTAATGCACTTGACATTCGTTGCTGACAGGCTTGCAAAGCATCTCAACGTAGTCTAGTCTCCGTCTCCTAGCTAAGCTGTCAGATCTGCTGTCTCCCCTCTGCTGTCTCCCCTCTACTGCCTCCCCTCTACTGTCTCCCCTATACTGTCTCCCCTCTGCTGTCTCCCCTCTGCTGTCTCCCCTCTACTGTCTCCCCTCTGCTGTCTCCCCTCTACTGTCTCCCCTCTACTGTCTCCCCTATACTGTCTCCCCTCTACTGTCTCCCCTATACTGTCTCCCCTCTGCTGTCTCCCCTCTACTGTCTCCCCTCTACTGTCTCCCCTATACTGTCTCCCCTCTGCTGTCTCCCCTCTGCTGTCTCCCCTCTACTGTCTCCCCTATACTGTCTCCCCTCTACTGTCTCCCCTATACTGTCTCCCCTCTACTGTCTCCCCTCTGCTGTCTCCCCTCTACTGTCTCCCCTCTACTGTCTCCCCTCTGCTGTCTCCCCTCTACTGTCTCCCCTCTACTGTCTCCCCTATACTGTCTCCCCTCTGCTGTCTCCCCTCTACTGTCTCCCCTATACTGTCTCCCCTCTACTGTCTCCCCTATACTGTCTCCCCTCTGCTGTCTCCCCTCTACTGTCTCCCCTCTACTGTCTCCCCTATACTGTCTCCCCTCTGCTGTCTCCCCTATACTGTCTCCCCTCTACTGTCTCCCCTCTGCTGTCTCCCCTCTACTGTCTCCCCTCTACTGTCTCCCCTCTACTGTCTCCCCTATACTGTCTCCCCTCTGCTGTCTCCCCTCTGCTGTCTCCCCTCTACTGTCTCCCCTCTACTGTCTCCCCTATACTGTCTCCCCTCTACTGTCTCCCCTCTGCTGTCTCCCCTCTACTGTCTCCCCTCTACTGTCTCCCCTCTGCTGTCTCCCCTCTACTGTCTCCCCTCTACTGTCTCCCCTATACTGTCTCCCCTCTGCTGTCTCCCCTCTGCTGTCTCCCCTCTACTGTCTCCCCTATACTGTCTCCCCTCTACTGTCTCCCCTATACTGTCTCCCCTCTACTGTCTCCCCTCTGCTGTCTCCCCTCTACTGTCTCCCCTCTACTGTCTCCCCTCTGCTGTCTCCCCTCTACTGTCTCCCCTCTACTGTCTCCCCTATACTGTCTCCCCTCTGCTGTCTCCCCTCTGCTGTCTCCCCTCTACTGTCTCCCCTATACTGTCTCCCCTCTACTGTCTCCCCTATACTGTCTCCCCTCTACTGTCTCCCCTCTGCTGTCTCCCCTCTACTGTCTCCCCTCTACTGTCTCCCCTCTACTGTCTCCCCTCTACTGTCTCCCCTCTACTGTCTCCCCTATACTGTCTCCCCTCTGCTGTCTCCCCTATACTGTCTCCCCTCTACTGTCTCCCCTCTGCTGTCTCCCCTCTACTGTCTCCCCTATACTGTCTCCCCTCTGCTGTCTCCCCTCTGCTGTCTCCCCTCTACTGTCTCCCCTCTACTGTCTCCCCTCTGCTGTCTCCCCTCTACTGTCTCCCCTCTACTGTCTCCCCTCTACTGTCTCCCCTCTACTGTCTCCCCTCTGCTGTCTCCCCTCTACTGTCTCCCCTCTACTGTCTCCCCTCTACTGTCTCCCCTCTACTGTCTCCCCTCTGCTGTCTTCCCTCTGCTGTCTTCTCTCCCGTCTCCCCTTTTACCATCTCCCCACTCCAACGGCAGAGAATCGTAACCTCAAAGTCACGAGTCGATCTGCTATCAGTGGTCCCACCTTGTCTGTCAGTCATGGCTACAAATATACAGTTTAATCAGAGCCGCTGAGCAAACACACAGCATCGCAGTGGAATCAAAGGCACCGGCTTTTAATCCTAAACCCACCTAACATTTCCATGTTGACAGGAAGCAGACGCTGATTAGATGAGAGGCTGCCCTAATCACGGGGCTTAGCAGAAAACATACGATTAATTTCGCAAAGCTCCAGCGAAGCAGCAAGAGTTGCAGAAATGCTGCTAGACAGGCAAGAACTGCCTGAACTGCTTCTACTGTCTCCTATCTACCCAATCCATCACCATCCTACCCAATCAATCATCTACCTACCCAGTCAATCATCAATCTACCCAATCAATCATCAACCAACCCAATCAATCATCAACCTACCCAATCAATCATCTACCTACCCAGTCAATCATCAATCTACCCAATCAATCATCAACCAACCCAATCAATCATCAACCAACCCAATCAATCATCAACCTACCCAATCAATCATCAACCTTCGCAATCAATCATCAACCAACCCAATCAATCATCAACCTACGCAATCAATCATCTACCTACCCAATCAAGCATCAACCTACGCAATCAATCATCTACCTACCCAATCAATCATCAACCTACGCAATCAATTATCAACCTACCCAATCAATCATCAACCTACCCCATCAATTATCAACCAACCCAATCAATCATCAACCTACCCAATCAATCATCAACCTACCCAATCAATCATCAACCTACGCAATCAATCATCAACCTACCCAATCAATCATCAGCCTACCCAATCAATCATCAACCTACCCAATCAATCATCAGCCTACCCAATCAATTATCAACCTACCCAATCAATCATCAACCTACCCCATCAATTATCAACCAACCCAATCAATCATCAACCTACCCAATCAATCATCAACCTACCCAATCAATCATCAACCTACGCAATCAATCATCAACCTACCCAATCAATCATCAACCTACGCAATCAATCATCTACCTACCCAATCAAGCATCAACCTACCCAATCAATCATCAACCTACGCAATCAATCATCAACCTACCCAATCAATCATCAACCTACCCAATCAATCATCAACCAACCCAATCAATCATCAACCAACCTAATCAATCATCAGCCTACCTAATCAATCATCAGCCTACCCAATCAATCATCAGCCTACCCAATCAATTATCAACCTACCCAATCAATTATCAACCTACCCAATCAATCATCAGCCTACCCAATCAATCATCAACCTACCCAATCAATTATCAACCTACCCAGTCAATCATCAATCTACCCAATCAATCATCAACCTACCCAATCAATCATCAACCATACCCAATCAATCATCAGCCTACCCAATCAATCATCAACCTACCCAATCAATCATCAGCCTACCAATCAATCATCAAACCTACCAACAATCAATCATCAACCTAACCCAATCAATCATCAACCAACCCAATCAATCATCAACTCAACCTAATCAATCATCACCTACCAAATCAATCATCACCAACCAATCAATCATCAACCTACCAAATCAATCATCAGCCTACCTAATCAATCATCAACAAACTCAATCAATCATCAACCTACGCAATCAATCATCAGCCTACCCAATCAATCATCAACCTACGCAAATCAATCAGCCAACCCAATCAACTCATCAACCTAACCCAGTCAATCATCAACCTACCAAATCAATCATCAGCCTACCAATCAATCATCACCTACCAAATCAATCATCAACTACCCAATCATCCCAAATTATTAAACAGTTTCGTTATCGAGAGAGACAAAACGCCTTGGCAACAGCAGTCCCATTCCTCACCTTCATGTCGTCTAGCAGACGTTTCCGCTGCGCATTCTGAGCCGCCACCACCAGCCTGGTTGACGTCCATGGCCAGGTGGCTCAGCTTGCCGGCCTCGGCGCGCAGCCGGGCCATCCAGGCCTCCAGGCGGACTGCCTGGCCGAGGCGAAAGCCTGCGCCGCCTCAGCCTGCCCCAGCTGCCAGCCCCGCCTGGCATCGGCCGGCGGCGGGGTCCGCGGACTCGGCGCCGGCCTCGCGCAGGACATTCAGCAGGTTGACCAGGTCGTCCCGCACGCTGCTGTACTGCAGATCGGCAGGCCCAGCATGTCGACAGCAGGCCGTAGAGATTTGACAGCCCGGCCGCTGGTCCCCAGTCGGCGGAGGCGACCGCCTGACCGCTGCCAAGCAGCATAGGCGGAGTAGGTCACGAGCTCGATTCTCGGCGGCCAGGGTGTGCACAGCGAACAGGCGCTGCTCCGGAGCGGAGGCCGGCGACACCAGGTGCACTAGCAGGCGGTAGAGCTGCACCTTGAGCACATCCCGGGACTGCAGCATGAGCTGGTGCCACTGGACCGGCCGCCGCTTGGCCAGGCACTCGGACAGGCCGCGGAGCAGCAGTTCGAACACGGAGCGCTCGAACACCGCGGCCAGGCGGACCGAGTGCGTCAGGCGGCCCTCCAGCGGCGGCAGGAGGATCAGCGTGTCAATCACTGCGGCAGCAGGCGCCGCAGCCGGGCGCTCAGCTCAGCAGTGCGGCCTGTCTCGGAGACGCTGCCGCCGCCGCCGACACCGCCGCTGCCGCCGCCGAAGCTCAGCAACGAAGCGGAGGCTGCGGATGTCGAGGACTGCATATCGACAGGATTGGTGACTCCGCTGGCGGTGAACTGCTGCTGCTGCTGCTGAGTCACCGAGGATGTCGACGCGGTCATCGACAAGGTGAGCTCAGACGAAGCCGTCACGGCTTCAGCAATGGCGCCAGATCGCGCAGCTTTCTGCGATTCCACAAACTGCAGCGGTTGAGGGACTCGGCCAGCTGCAGGCTGGACCTCTTGCCCGCCAGCTGCTGCTCGAACGGCATCAGCTCGGCGGCGGCCGGCCGCTGCTGGCAAACAGGCGGTGCAGCACAGCCAGCAGCATGTGCAGCAGGACGTGCCTGGGAGCTTCGCGGCCTCGCTGGCGCAGCCGTGCCTGCCAATCATGCGGGCGTCGAGAGAGGCGAATTAGGCGAAGCAGATCGTCGAATAGGCGAGAGTGCATGGGGTCGGGGCTGTAGAACAGGTGGGCGGCCACGCTGGCCATGGCCAGTTCCACTTCGCCAGGACGCGCAACGAGAAATTCGCCGATTCGACATCGTCGGCATCGTCGGCGTCGGCGGATTCGTCGGCCGAGCTGGTCGAGGCGGCGGCGGGGACAGCGGCGCCGGAGTAGAAGGCGCACAAGCCGTTGACGATGGCTTCGACCAGGCCGGACTCGATCATGAGGCCGGTCCATTCCGAGGCCGCTGTTGTGCAGCAGCTGGCGGATGAGGCCACGCCGTAGTAGAACATGCGGCCGCTGTGGGCCGACTGCTCCAGGAGGGACAGCAGCAGCGCACCGAGCGACGCTGAAGGCTGGTCGCCGGTCGCTTCCAGAAGGCGGCCAGAGCTTCGCAGGGCTGATCGACTGGCACCGGAGCGGAGCTGCCGAGCACGAGGCCGGCCGCCACCGACCAGAGCTGCTGGCTGGCGGGGAACTGGCCGCAGCTGGTTGCCGGTCAGCACGAAGGCTTTGAGATCAGCCAAACGGCTGCTCAATGACCGAGCCTGGGCGGCCCGGGTGGCGTAGACGGCGAACAGCTGAGCAACCCGGACTCGAACCTCGGCGCTTGGATGCAGGGCCAGGGCGAGGATGGACTCAAGGCTGAGCCCGTGGCTGAGCACCTGCTCCAGCTGGGTGTCGGCGAGGCCGCGGACAATCTCAGTGACCAGGCCGATGAGAGCGCCGAGGAGGCGGTGAGGCGCAGCGGAGTCGCCTTGGGTGCTCTGTCCGACACCAGAGTCGATGACTTCGAGCTTTTCTGCTTTTCTTTCTTCTTTTGCTTCTGTTGAAGCTGTTGCTGCTGCTGCGATTCCTCAATTATTGCGGCAGCAGGGGGGCTGCTCTGCGGTCAGCTGGAGCCGGTGGCATCTTCTGCAACATCGGGTGATGCCGCGGCCATCCCCGCTGCCATTTCACCTCTCGCACATCGCCCTCGCCGTCGCCCTCGCCATCTTCACCATTTTCGCCGTCGCCATCGCCGTCCTCAGCCTCCTCCGGGGCCGTATTTTCGGCGTAGAATTTTCGAAACAGCTCGCGCTCCTGACGCGACGTTGCTGTGCCTTCCAGCACGTCCGGCTGCTGCTGCTGCTGCTGCTGCTCGGGCCGCTCACCGAAGCTCGGGCTGTCGGCCACTCCGCCATCGGAGTCGTCTGCGTTTTTGGAGGTTAAAAAAGGAATGATAAATGCGAGGTTTCAAAATGCAAGGCCTTCCAGTTAAAGCTTCCCGGGTTCGACTCTGTAAATTATATTGTAAATTAATTCGAGACTGAACAATTTCAACTTTAACTCACCGCCGCCCTCGGAATCGCCGCTGGAATCGGCGCCGTTATCATTATTATTATTATTATTGCTGCTATTATTCCCGTTGCCATGGCTACCGGCAGTAGCCGGGGCGGCTGTTGCTGCCGCGGCTGCTGAACTCTCGGCCGAGGCGGACCGGCTGGAGCGGCTGGCGCTGCCGGCGCTCAGACTGGCGCCAACTATGACGTCATCGGAAGGCGCGCCGGCGCCTCCGCCGCTAACTGTTGGGAATTAAGACAGATAAAATAAAATTGTAGCCCAAAACAGCAAAGAAGGGCAGAGAACAAAAAGAGCTGGCAAACCTATTGAAGCGGAAAAGCAATCAAGTTCG
The DNA here is from genome assembly GCA_002269645.1 of Macrostomum lignano. Taxonomy (NCBI): domain Eukaryota; kingdom Metazoa; phylum Platyhelminthes; family Macrostomidae; genus Macrostomum; species Macrostomum lignano. The sequence goes on along the minus strand of NIVC01002165.1, from coordinate 193,975 downwards.
AGTTGGCGCGAGTCAAAAGAATTCGATTATCTTTATTGCGTTATCTCATTGTTATTAGCCAATTGAGCTAGCAAAGAAACTCCTTGCGGTTCAGAGAAAACATAAAATTATCAACGCTGAAAATCTCGATGCCTTCTCTTTCAATGGGAGATTTTCTAATTCAATTTGGGAAAAATTTAATCGCCTGCTTTGACTGAATTAATAAATTTAAATTAAAAATGGCTAATGCATTCATGGCCGCCCTACCGTGAAACCCGCAGGAAACCGAGGTAGATAACAGTAGCTATATATTAAATAAATTAATTATTCGAATCTCGAATATTTTGTTTCTTCCAACACACCCTAGTTTATATAAGGGCTAAAATAGCTTATACTAAACCAGCCATCTTACATGTTTTATATGTCGGGTTAAGACATTTTACACCCCGACTAGCTTTGTACGCTGTGCTAAAAATAGCTCACGCGCATCCCGCACAAAACCTGATACGCTTTGTACACTGTGCTAAAAATAGCTCACGCGCATCCCGCACCAAACCTGATACGCTTTGTACGCTGTGCTAAAAATAGCTCACGCGCATCCCGCACCAAACCTGATACGCCTTGTACACTGTGCTAAAAATAGCTCACGCGCATCCCGCACCCCGCACCTGATACGCTTTGTACGCTTGGCTAAAAATAGCTCACGCGCATCCCGCACCAAACCTGATACGCTTTGTACGCTTGGCTAAAAATAGCTCACGCGCATCCCGCACCAAACCTGATACGCTTTGTACGCTTGGCTAAAAATAGCTCAGGCACATCACGCACCAAACCTGATACGCTTTGTACGCTTGGCTAAAAATAGCTCACGCGCATCCCGCACCCGCACCTGATACGCTTTGTACGCTTGGCTAAAAATAGCTCACGCGCATCCCGCACCAAACCTGATACGCTTTGTACGCTTGGCTAAAAATAGCTCACGCGCATCCCGCACCAAATCTGATACGCTTTGTACGCTTGGCTAAAAATAGCTCACGCGCATCCCGCACCAAACCTGATACGCTTTGTACGCTGTGCTAAAAAATATACAATAGCTCACGCATATCCCGCGCAGTCAGAAGTACCCTCTCATTCTGGGCCATGACCTGACTCTTTTAATCTAAATTACTCAAACTGATTGCATGAAAATCTAATCTAGAATTAGAAATGTCATCAATTTTTAGAAAAAAAACAACAAAAACACTTTATCGGGAATGCAAGCAAACGCAGTAAAATGGCCCCATGCAATTAGATTGTCTCCAATGGTGTTTGCTGGAGGGCTTCATCGCACCAGTATAGCAAATAGAATTACGAGTTGCTGCAACAGACTGGCTTATTGATCAGATTGGTCCCTTCTCATTTTGGTAGGCAGAGCAAATCTCCAATACAGAGCTCCCGTTAGATCGATGCACGACTTGCAATCAAATTTGGCATCATATTGTACAAACTTCATTTTAAATTCTTCGACAAAAATTTCGCAAGGTTAAGAAGACTACAGAGAGTGCTGTTTGAGATTATTGTGGCTAGTACACTAAAATTACGGCTTCAACTTTAATTAACTACTCTAAAAGCTGAAGCCTAGTAACTAATACTAGTTAATACACTACAGACGGGCCAATGAATATTGATGTAGAGAATATCCTTTTATTATAGATCGAGTGAATCAAAACATACTGTAGTTCCAGAACAGAGCTCTTAATTCTTTAAAACTAAAAACTTCAGTCACTTTGTAGTCATGGAGTCCCTCTGCAGACTGTTATGCGTTCGCTCAAGAGGCTTACTCTTTTAGTAAGGAGAGAGTCACTCCACAGATAAAGAGTCACTCCTCTGGTCAAGAGAGTCACTTCTCTGGTCAAGAGAGTCACTCCGTTGGTCAAGAGAGTCACTTCTCTGGTCAAGAGAGTCACTCCCCTGGTCAAGAGAGGCACTTCTCCGGTCAAGAAAGTCACTCCGTTGGTCAAGAGAGTCACTCCTTTGGTCAAGAGAGTCACTCCCCTGGTCAAGAGAGGCACTTCTCCGGTCAAGAAAGTCACTCCGTTGGTCAAGAGAGTCACTCCTCTGGTCAAGAGAGTCACTCCTCTGGTCAAGAGAGTCACTCCTCTGGTCGAGAGAGTCACTCCGTTGGTCAAGAGAGTCACTCCTCTGGTCAAGAGAGTCACTCCTCTGGTCGAGAGAGTCACTCCGTTGGTCAAGAGAGTCACTCAGTTGGTCAAGAGAGTCACTCCTTTGGTCAAGAGAGTCACTCCTCTGGTCAAGAGAGTCACTCCTCTGGTCAAGAGAGTCACTCAGTTGGTCAAGAGAGTCACTCCGTTGGTCAAGAGAGTCACTCCTCTGGTCAAGAGAGTCACTCCTCTGGTCGAGAGAGTCACTCCGTTGGTCAAGAGAGTCACTCCTCTGGTCAAGAGAGTCACTCCTCTGGTCGAGAGAGTCACTCCGTTGGTCAAGAGAGTCACTCAGTTGGTCAAGAGAGTCACTCCTTTGGTCAAGAGAGGCACTCCCATGGTCAAGAGAGTCACTCCTCTGGTCAAGAGAGTCACTCCTCTGGTCGAGAGAGTCACTCCGTTGGTCAAGAGAGTCACTCCGTTGGTCAAGAGAGTCACTCCTCTGGTCACTCGACAGACAGGGAGAGGCACTCCAGCCTAGAGCACAAAAACAAAGAGCGCAGACTCGGAAGCGGACTCACAAGGCCTCAAGCTAAAGTAGAACTTATTAGCATCGAAGCAGACGTAGGTGCTGGCCGGCGGGTGCAGCAGCAGCACGCAGTTGCACAGGCAGGCCAGGTCGGGGAAGCTGGCCGGCCGGCCAATGCAGGCAGACAGCAGGGCCGCCAGGCGATCCACGGCCCGGCCAGAGGGCAGTCGGCCACCGCTTCCGCCGCTTCCGCCGCCAAGACCGCCGGACAGGACGCGGTCAGCGCAGGCAAACAGCAGCGACCGGACGGTGCCGAGGCGTTGGAGCCGATTGGCATTCAGCAGGCGGTGCGGATTGGCTGGCGCCAGGAAGCTCAGCAGGCCGTCAAGCAGCAGGTCGAGCAGCTCGTCTGATAGCCGGTCCCACAGGTCCCAGCAGAGCAGAACGTCGCGAACCAGCGGCGGGCAGCGAAGCACCGCCGAATGGCCGCTGACGATGGCGCCACCGCAGTCGGGCAGGGCGACGGTCTCACTGGCGGCGGCGTTCAACAGCAGGGCGAGGCCGCGCCGGCCCAGCTGGCAGCGGGGGTGCGCCAGGGCGCGGGCCAGCATAGCGAAGCCGGCCGCCCGGTTGAAAGCGGCGCCAAGCGACGGCGAACGGCGCACCGACGTCAACAGAAGGTCGAGAGCGTCGGCTTGGGCGGACTCGGAGTCGCAGCACCCGACGATGTGGGCGAAGGCCAGCAGCAGCGAGTGCGGCCCGCCGAGCGGGTGAAGCGCGCTGTCGAGGCCTTCGTAGGTAGTCGCCGCGGCGGCTAGCGGCGAGGCTCCGGCGGCACCGTCAGTGTCAGCAGCCGGGGTCGTGACGGCAGCGGCGGCTGTCAGGCGGCGTGAAAACTCGGTCGCATGCGACGTCGGCAAAGCCGCTTCGGCGGCTGCAGCGGCGGCAGCGGCGGCAGCTTCGGCGGAGCGTCGCCAGCCGAGAAGGAGGTCGGCGATGCGACTGGGCTGCTCGGCGGCCTGGTGGCAGGTGAACTGGGCGGCGCTGGCGGGAGCGTAGGTGACCGCCAGGCACTGGCGCAGCTTCTCCAGTTTCTGTACCAGCTCGTTGGCGTCCTCGGAGCCGCCTGAGCCCCCGCCGCTGCCGCCACCGGCCCTCTCGCTGTTGTGGGTGTTGGAGTCGAGCAACAGCTGCGCCGGCAGCCGGGCTGCGTCGTCGACGGCGTCATCAGCATCGGCGGAGTCGGCCAGCTGACGGGCGGCGCACTCGACGGTGTGGCCGGCCAGGTCGCGGTGGCCGCAGTCCGCTGCCGCCGATGCGGTTGCGGTGGCGCCGGCGGCCGAAGCGGCTGTGGCGGTCGGTGCCGCGGTGGCTGACCAAGCGTCGGGGATGTCGGCGGCCCGGGACGCCTGAGCCAAGGACGTCCAGTCTGGGCCGAGACCGCACAGGGTCATGGCCCACTCGGCCGATTGAAAGCACTCTGTTCAAAGAGCGGGGTGACCTTAGTGGTGAGACTGAGTAGCTAATGCTCAATGCTAAGAAAAGTACATATGACCTGGGTTACCCCATATGACCTGGGTTACCTCATATGACCTGGGTTACCCCATATGACCTGGGTTACCCCATATGACCTGGGGTTACCCACATATGACCTGGGTTACCCCATATGACTTGGGTTACCCCATATGACCTAGGGTTACCCCATACGACCTAGGGTTACCCCATACGACCTAGGGTTACCCCATACGACCTAGGGTTACCCCATATGACCTGGGTTACCTCATATGACCTGGGTTACCCCATACGACCTGGGTTACCCCATACGACCTGGGGTTACCCATAGCAACCGTATATGTAGCAAAAGCAAAGCCAAAAAGTTCAAACTGATATCGCCGCCAGAAAGCAGCCATCAACCTGTTTTAAACCAAAGGTTAGGTTTAAAAAATGCATCGCACTATGAAATTACTAATAAGTTCAGTTTTGAAAAAAAATCTTTCAAAACAGAAAGCGTTGATTAAAGAGTGACTCCGCAAACTGGAATCCTGCGGCAAGCGAACTCACGAGACCTTGGGACGAGATAAGTTCAGCTTATCGTCAAAAAAATAGCGCGCCTCCGACTGCTGAGTCGGAACCCGAGCAGTGCAAATCCCAGCCAACTTTGACGTTTTTATTAACCAGAGTCACGAACGGACAGACAGGGAAGCCGGCCAGCAAAAAGCCAGAAGAAACTGAGAGAAAGAGAAAAGCCGGCCAGCCAAAATTAGCGGGCAGAGACCCGGGCAAAGTCGAAGCCTTTAATTTCGCATCGAGCTGGCATGATGAAATGCAAATTAAACACTCATAGCTATCCCGTCCGCCCTCCCGGCCGAGAATAGCAGATCTTAATTGCACGCTTGAAAAAGCGTAGCCGAAACTGGGAAAAGGATTTGGTAAAGACGATTCTACAGTACGAGTACTGCGCACGCGCTCAGGGATCGGCGAGATTTGAATTTCTAAGAATTGCTTATCCCGTCAGCGCTCACAGACAACCGAGGGCTATCAGGTTCCTAAAGCAGGATTGAATCGATCACCGATATGTAGCGTTAATAGCTTTCTAACATTTTTAAGACAAGGTTGTAACCTAGTGGTTAGAGCGTCGGACTCAAGACTGAAAGGTCAGGGGTTCGATTCTCGATCCACTCGGTACAATTTTGTGTCCTTGAGCAAGACACTTAACTCTGCATTGCTTCAGTTCACCCAGCTGTAAAATGGGTGCCAGTATTAGCTGGGGTAATCGAGGGTGTGTGTGGCGACCCCCCCCCCCAGTCTTTTGACTGAACAGCCGTACGCAGCCCTCAGATGCGCCGCGCAATAGCTGCGGCTGAGCTGTCGGTTGCACATCTGCCCTTAAGGGCAGGTGCAATCAATTATTTCTTCGCTAAAGGGGACATACAGCAATAGACCAGGGACCTCTAGTGAATACCTGTACTGGAAGCAGACCAGCGCTCAGGGACATCTGTTACTCGTAGATACCAAGACTGGGAGCAGACCAGCGTCCTGTACTGGTAGATACCTGGACTGGAAGCAGATCATTGTTCAGGGACTTCTGGTGGATACCTGGACTGGAAGAAGACCATTAATTCAACTAATCGGTAGTGAATAAAGTTTAAAACTGAGAGACAGAGAACAATGGTGCACTAGGTGAAACTGATCTAGGTCAACTCAATTGCCACATTACTTGTATTTAAGTTCAAAAACTTTTAAAAAAGTTCTTTTTAAAGAAACAGTTTCGAAAGATGGAGAATCTTGCCGAAAGATGGAAGAGGCTTGCTGCTTCCAGCTTGGCAACAACCAGCAAAGATTAAAAAAGAGTTCATAACCTGACAGGTCACGAAAGGAAATATCTCCTGACAAGAGAATCATGCAGCATGCTGCTCTCAAGCACTGCCAATACTATTCAAAAAAGGTTGGCAACAAAGGGAAGTGCTGCTGTATATGATGTCGTCTCTCTTCCTGGGCGAAGCTGTCACAATCTCACAATGCCCTACGAGTGCTAGCATTGCAGCCAGGTTTGCTGCGCTAGGCAGATGGAGTTCAGTTGCCATACTCAGGTGCTCGAGCACTTTTCAGTCTCTTTATCTCCATCTCAACCTGAATCTCCCTCACCCATCCAGTCTCTCTTTATCTCCATCTCAACCTGCATCTCCCTCACCTATCCAGTCTCTTCATCTCCATCTCAACCTGCATCTCCCACACCCATCCAGTCTCTTATCTCCATCTCAACCTGCATCTCCCTCACCCATCCAGTCTCTTTCTCTCCATCCCAACCAACATCTCCCTCACCCATCCAGTCTCTTTCTCTCCATCCCAACCAACATCTCCCTCACCCATCCAGTCTCTTTATCTCCATCTCAACCTGCATCTCCTACACCTATCCAGCCTCTTTATCTCCATCTCAACCAACATCTCCCTCACCTATCCAGTCTCTTTATCTCCATCTCAACCAACATCTCCCTCACCTATCCAGTCTCTTTATCTCCATCTCAACCAACATCTCCCTCACCTATCCAGTCTCTTTATCTCCATCTCAACCAACATCTCCCTCACCTATCCAGTCTCTTTATCTCCATCTCAACCTGCATCTCCCACACCTATCCAGTCTCTTTCTCTCCATATCAACCAACATCTCCCACACCTTATCCAGTCTCTTTCTCTCCATATCAACCTGCATCTCCCACACCTATCCAGTCTCTTTCTCTCCATATCAACCAACATCTCCCACACCTATCCAGTCTCTTTCTCTCCATATCAACCAACATCTCCCACACCTATCCAGTCTCTTTCTCTCCATCTCAACCAACATCTCCCACACCTATCCAGTCGCTTTCTCTCCATCTCAACCTGCATCTCCCACACCTATCCAGTCTCTTTATCTCCATCTCAACCTGCATCTCCCACACCTATCCAGTCTCTTTCTCTCCATCTCAACCAACATCTCCCACACCTATCCAGTCGCTTTCTCTCCATCTCAACCTGCATCTCCCTCACCTATCCAGTCTCTTTATCTCCATCTCAACCAACATCTCCCTCACCTATCCAGTCTCTTTATCTCCATCTCAACCTGCATCTCCCTCACCCATCCAGTCTCTTTATCTCCATCTCAACCTGCATCTCCCACACCTTTTCAGTCTCTTTCTCTCCATCTCAACCAACATCTCCCACACCTATCCAGTCTCCCTTACCACGCGCTAGTATTACGGACAACCCAGTGAGGCAGGCAGAAGCGGCACAGAGGACTCGCAGAGGTTCCGGCAAGGTCTAGCGCTGTCCTGTGTCTGGCCTGACTGTCAACAGAAGCGACAAGCTCAGCACGAGCTAATTGGGGGGGGGGCTGAAGGGGGTTAAAAACCGCCTGTCAGCAACAGAGCAGTATCTCGACCCCGAGCTTGGGCCGCGGCCAAGAGGCTCATTCGGAACATATTGCGGGAGAAAATAGAAAGTTTCAAAACAGAGGTAAACAAGCTGAGAGAGAGAGAGAGAGAGAGAGAGAGAGAGAGAGAGAGAGAGAGAGAGAGAGAGAGAGAGAGAGAGAGAGAGAGAGACCCCGGTGGAAAGGCAAGGAAAACGAAACATAAAACAGCTGAAGCAAAAAGACCTTTATTCATTAGCCCGTTTTTACTCCGTTGCCTCTAGTTGAAGAACAATATCCCGTTGCAACCGAGGGTTAATATTGGGGGTTAATTAACTAATAGCATAAAGGTTAATAAACTTTCAAGCAACAGTAAATTTCGTCACGCTATTGACGTTTATTAACGTAAATTAGCTGGTGAAGTAAATTTCTGCAAATTAACCTCCCGCGAAATCCTCCAGGGAGCAAATTTACTCCTAAAGGTTAATTTACCTAGCCGGCACTATGCTAGGCAGATGAGTAAATGTACTCCATCGTTTGATTCACTGTGTTCGATTTGTACATGTAGATCACGAATGACGTCACATGTCATGTACGTGAATCCCAGAGCGGATTTTGCTGAATGTAAATTCAATACTACGAGTGCAATACTACCGCTTAATGCATCTCAATAGATTTTTCAATACTGTAAAGCTGCACATGCATTCCGTATGCACTTTCTCAGGACGAAAAAATAAACTAAGAAGTTTAGAAGTTTGGCAAAATTTGATATGATAATAAACTTGTTTTAGAAACACGTTCTGCATTCGGCTATAGATCGAATACAGTTACATAATATAGATAGGTTATATAGTTAAAATCATATACCATGCTACCAAGCATTTCGCATATTATTTAACGAAATAAACTGCCTCCCCAGACTTTAGACACGCTTATGCAGTCAAGTGTAATCAAATATTAGCCACAGATATGGCAAATTAGTTAAGTAAAATTAGTAAAAAAGGAAGACAAGAGCTTGATAAGCAAATTAAAATGAAAGACACAAGGTAAGAAAGGCGAGAGAAGGTAGAGAGAGGGTAGGAAGAGGGTGAGAGAGGGTAAGAGAGGGTAAGAGAGGGAAAAGAGATGGTAAGAGAGGGAAAAGAGAGGGTAAGAGAGGGAAAAGAGAGGGTAATAGAGGGAAAAGAGAGGGTAAGAGAGGGAAAAGAGAGGGTAAGAGAGGGAAAAGAGAGGGAAGAGAGGGAAAAGAGAGGGTAAGAGAGGGAAAAGAGAGGGTAAGAGAGGGAAAAGAGAGGGTAAGAGAGGGAAAAGAGAGGGTAAGAGAGGGAAAAGAGAGGGTAATAGAGGGAAAAGAGAGGGTAATAGAGGGAAAAGAGAGGGTAAGAGAGGGAAAAGAGAGGGTAAGAGAGGGAAAAGAGAGGGTAAGAGAGGGAAAAGAGAGGGTAAGAGAGGGAAAAGAGAGGGTAAGAGAGGGAAAAGAGAGGGTAAGAGAGGGAAAAGAGAGGGTAAGAGAGGGAAAAGAGATGGTAAGAGAGGGAAAAGAGAGGGTAAGAGAGGGAAAAGAGAGGGTAAGAGAGGGGTTGTGAGGGTAATAGAGGGAAAAGAGGGAAGAGAGGGGGGATAAGGAAAGGAGATTGAGGGTAAGGCAGGGGAGATGGAGAGTGAGAGGGAGATGGGAAAGATATATGGGAACAGAAGGGGAAAGAAGGGAAAGAGATGGGAAAGGGAAGAGTGTAAAAGAGTGAGTAAAAGAGATTAACACAGACAACTCGAGAGCAGGCCCAGCCCGGAGTGTGAAGTGCCGGAGAAGCTGAGAAGGCAGCAAAGATTAATCAGGAAGCCGTAGTGAACATCCGCAGCCAGTACAGAGCCATTTCTTTCAGAAAGCAGCTGCAGCAACCCGCACATAAATTGCACCGCTTTGCTCCTCAGGTACGCTCGAATTCGCCGCCGCTTCAGAGACATCAAAAGAGCCTCAGAGGCAGATGAGGCAGAGCTACGAGTGAAGCTAAAACCAATTTTTTCTTTGAAATAGGTTTTCAAAAGATTGCTTTGCCCGCAGAGCTCAAGCAACATTCTCGCAACTGAGTGCGCTAAAAGACAAAAGAGGAGGCTTCTGCAAGCAGCTCACGCAAAATGAAAATTTATGCGAATAACATCTTACAAAATATTTTAGCCAGTCATCCGTAACATTCCTGCGCTTCTTCAGAAATTATAATTAGTCAGAGCGAAAAAGCATATGCACAGCACCCATGGAACATCTTTTAGGGAGAAAAAAAGTACGAAGCAATCCATTCAACTTTTCTTGTTCCATAGACACCTGTAGATGAAAAAAATGAAAAACAGAAAAAAATTTGCGATAGCTTCATGTTTTATTGCACCTTTTGAATTTTCATGTACTTTTAATTGGCAAAACAGGAAGACATTCCATAAAAACTGCCATTTCAGCTTGCAGGTCATCAGCGTATTAAATTCAGCTACCTGCTTAACTTAAACTATCAGGCCGATAAAAAAACTTATATGCAGTGCATTAGGCTACTTTAAATAGTGTTTTTTAAATAAGTTTTTACCATAAACAAATATTATAGATAGCTTAAAGACACATTTTTTCTATCTGCTATTGCAAACAAAAAAAGACTTAGAAAAAGAAAATGTTCTTACTATTAAAGCAGGTCACAAATGCCGCGAGCAGTACGCAACAGTGCACTTCAGCAGCTGTTGTGCATACTGAGGATTTGTAGGACTAACTTTGTAGCTGCGGCACCACAGGCTGTTGAAATCGCGATGCACAGCTTCGCCAGCTTGCTCAGACCAAAAGCCTAGTCCATGTCGGGCTTCATTGTTGTCAGCGCTTGAGAGGAAAGGCACCACGTGGTCAATCAGCGCGTGCACCTTCGGCGTGGTGCTAATACCGAGATCCGCGTAAGCCTGAGCAAAGTGAGCCACGGCGGTCTCGAAGCCATCGCGCAGTTCAAGGCTGAAGCAGGTTCTCTTTACCTCTCGAAAGCACCGCAGAGCAAACACAACGGGCATTCCCAGGCAAGCATCGCAGTCTCGGACCATCTGCTCCAACTGATCTACTGACTCCAGCACCTTTGCGCAGTCATTGCCGTTTATCTGCCTGCCATGCTGAGGCTGTCGCTGAACTCCCAGTCGAGCAAGCCAGTCATCAATGCGCACCGAACAGTCATTTGTCGCTTGGAGTCGCGTGTCCAGTTCTTCCAGCAGCCGGTTGGTAATTCCCAGCATCAGGTGCAGTTCCATTGGAGGCACGATCGTTAGAACCTCGGTGTCGTCAGGCAGATCTGTTAGTGGATCATGCACACAATTCTTGAAGTTGGCAGCTCCAAGCTGCAAACTGCCCCGATGCTGCCGAGCTGCCTGCTGATACTGGGCTGCATTTCTTCGAATGGCACCGAGCGTCCGTAGCTGGATGTCACGATGCGCATCACCAAAAAGGTTCCGCCTGCACTCGCACCAAGGACACGGATGCAAGCTGCTGCATGCCTGAAGCCCAAGGAAGATGTTGGCCATCTTCATGTCCATCGAGCAGTAATATCGGACGCCTTTCATATTCAAAAGATCCAGCATGGTCTTAAGGTTGGCATACGTTTCTTTCACTCCTTGAACAATTCCTAGTAGCATGAGTCTCTTGACACCTCCTTCGGCAAAGTGGCTTGAGCAGACATCGGCAGCCTGAGTCTCGAAGTCACTTGCATCAGTTGATGTGTCAACTATGAGGCTGAGACAGATTTTCAGAAAATCACCACCACTGTCCATTCCAACTTTTGCAACGAACTCAGAACCAAAAGGCGCCCTCCGGTGTTGCAGCATGTAATCAATGAGACCTGCTGGGTCCCTGCAGAATACGACGGAGCAGCGCTTCTTCTGACCGCCGCTGATCTCAAACTCTGCATCGGTCACCGAAAAATACTCGCTGAGGCTGCTGTCCAGCTGCTGCAACTTCGACTCCAGGCCTGCTTCAATTGACTTCCGCCCTTTCCACTTACGGAAGAATTGCGCTGCAGTCCTCGTTTGCCGTCTGCTTAGACTCAGCGCCTGCTGAAAGCAGCTCATTTCAGATGCTGAGATCGGCGAATCGTAAAAAGCAGCCGAGTTTTTAGCTTGTGATGGGGCTAGGAGACTGAGTGTTAGATTACGCCCACGAGTTGCCAGTTGAATTGGAGCAGCACCGTGCGCATCGACAGCTTTTCTTTTGATTACTTTGGCTGCGTGCATCTCAGCCCCTCGCTGGTCCACAGAGTACTCTGTGCACAGGTTTTCCCTGCGTTGAGTGATGGTACAGCAGTGACTGACTCCTCGCCGGAGGATGCAAAGGCAGCGTCGGCAGATTTTAGCTGGCAAAGCTACAGGCAGCTGGTCGTTGGATTTCTTCGGCCGGCCAATCGGGTGAGCCGGAACTTTGGCAGAGCCAAGCCCCTGACCAATCGGAGTCATCCGGGCGACTTCACACAGATCACAATGGCACAGGGGATTCTGTCGTGTGACTGCTGTCTGCTTCACTTTTGAGAAGTCATATGGTTGGGGCAGAGCATCCACTGGCTTTCTACCACTGTCGACATCAAGAAGAAGTTTGCGACACCGAGCGCACAAAGATGCTGGAAGACTTTCATCAGTGATGTCAATATCTTCGATAAAATTTCGATTGATGCGTTGTAGATTTGCGTCACGAATAGGTTCATGAGATGCTCCTTTTTTAAAGCAGATCAGGCATACTTTCAATCGATTCTCCGAATGAGTTAAAGCCGTTGAAGGCATTGCAGAGCTATCAAAAGTGCTATAAAACTGATGATAGAATATAACTTTATTTGAAGTTTGTTGGCGTTGTTTTATGCTAGGATAGAGTGGATTTTCCTATCACTGTGAGATGTTTACTGAGTTTGTAGTGCATGATTGTACATTTTCATTGAACCTTATAGTTGGCCTGCTTGCGGGCATGAAATTTTCAGACGAGTGCAGCATTGTAAATGTCTGGTGGATGTACATCTGTTAAGTTAAAAACTGGCCGCCTAAAGTTAAGCAATCGATTGGTTGATTTCATTCAGCTTAGCTGCGTGTATAACGATTTGGCCAATCAAATGCTATCGATTATGTGAGCCAGAAATAAAGGTTTAGTTACTCTGTAGATCATTGAATACTCAAATCAATCTAGACTTTGTGCAAGACTAGTGGTACTTTAATTTGAACAGTGTGTGACTCGCAGAGATACTAGCTTCAATGTAAACAAGTCTTTAGTTATTTATTTGGCTGTATGGGATAGAAAGGTAGCTGAATTTATTTCGCTAATGACCTGTAAGCTGAAATGGCAGTTTTTATGGAATGTCTTCCTGTTTTGCCAATTAAAAGTACATGAAAATTCAAAAGGTGCAATAAAACATGAAGCTATCGCAAATTTTTTTCTGTTTTTCATTTTTTTCATCTACAGGTGTCTATGGAACAAGAAAAGTTGAATGGATTGCTTCGTACTTTTTTTCTCCCTAAAAGATGTTCCATGGGTGCTGTGTATGAGCAATATTTGCTCAACAAACTTGTCACCCCCAGCTGCAGCAGCTACTCAACTGCCAAGTTTAAAGTTGTAAATGCAATTCAAACTTTATAGGTATGAGCATGAGCAATCTAAGCCATAAATAAAAGCACAAAAAAATTTCCCAACGACCTGATGATAACCCACAGCCTAAACATCAGACTGTGTCTACTGGGAGGGTGGCGATGGCCCAGCAACTGAGGATCTGGAAGGCTGGCCCAGCAGCTGAGGAACTGGGAGGCTGGCTCAGCAACTGAGGATCTGGGAGGCTGGCCCAGCAACTGGGGATCTGGGAGGCTGGCCCAGCAGCTGAGGATCTGGGAGGCTGGCCCAGCAACTGAGGATCTGGGAGGCTGGCCCAGCAACTGAGGATCTGGGAGGCTGGCCCAGCAACTGAGGATCTGGGAGGCTGGCCCAGCAACTGAGGATCTGGGAGGCTGGCCCAGCAACTGAGGATCTGGGAGGCTGGCCCAGCAACTGAGTATCTGGGAGGCTGGCCCAGCAACTGAGGATCTGGGAGGCTGGCCCAGCAACTGAGGATCTGGGAGGCTGGCCCAGAAACTGAGGATCTGGGAGGCTGGCCCAGAAACTGAGGATCTGGGAGGCTGGCCCAGCAACTGAGGATCTGGGAGGCTGGCCCAGCAACTGAGGATCTGGAAGGCTGGCCCAGAAACTGAGGATCTGGGAGGCTGGCCCAGCAACCGATGATCTGGGAGTTTTTGTGGGTGACCCAGCAACTGAGGATCTGAGAAGTCCGAAAAACCCCAACAGCAGTCTCACCTTTGAACAGCGCCACTCCGCCAATCTGATACTGGCCATCAGCAGCAGCTGTAGAGCCGCCGCCGCCGCCGATTCCGCCGGCAGCCGGGGCATCGACAGTCACGTGACCCAGACGGAGCCGCACGCAGGCCTTGGCCTCTTGGCTGATGGAATCGTGCTCCAGCGTAGCCTGGTGGGCGGCCAGTCCGTTCACCGTCACCACAACCGTAGTGGAGTAGCCGCCGCCGCCAGCCCTGCTGACGACTCCGCCGCCGCTCCGTTTAACTGGCGGAGCGCAGGCGACGGTGGCGTGGCACCAGCAGTTCGGCGGCAGCACCGCGTGCAGCGTCGCTTCCGCCGGCCGTCGGCGAGCCACCAGCAATCGGAGGCGGATGGACCCGGCCGCGGGCAGCAGCGACACCTCCAGGCCGGTGTCGGCGGTCTGCAGGGTGGCGAGGTGGAGCAGCCGGTCGCGAGATTGATGGCGCGTGTCCGAGCTGCTGGCGTTGTGCTGCCGTCCTGCGGGTTCGAAATAATCAATCTGTGCCAGCTGCTGAGGGCCTTGCGGGGGGAATAGGATGATGATGATTTCAGATCTGTGGGCTCCCTGGCGCAACGCCATCGGCGACAGCGTCCGCTGACTCCTGAGCACATACAGGCGCGCCAATACTGTACTCGTAGGCAGGCACGCACTCATACACACGCTCACACAGGGTGTACAGCGGGCCTGACTTGCTAATCGTCAGGCATGTACACTCTCTGTGCCTTTGGGCTTTGGCTCTCGTGGCTGTAAATCGCACGACAAAAGTGCCAAGTTTTGGCGCCGCAGGCTCTGATTTTGGCGCCACAGGCTCTGATTTTGGCGCCACAGGCTCTGATTTTGGCGCCACAAGCTCTGATTTTGGCGCCACAGGCTATGATGTTGGCGCCACAAGCTCTGATTTTGGCAGCACAGGTTCTGATTTTGGCGCCACAGGCTCTGATTTTGGCGCCACAAGCTCTGATTTTGGCGCCAATTGCTTTGATTTTGGATTGGCGCCAATTGCTCTGATTTTGGTGCCAATTGCTCTGATTTTGGCGCCAATTGCTCTGATTTTGGCGCCAATTGCTTTGATTTTGGATTGGCGCCAATTGCTCTGATTTTGGCGTTAATTGCTCTGATTTTGGCGCCAATTGCTCTGATTTTGGCGCCGCAGACACCTGGCGTCCCAAAGAAAAATTCTGAATTTCCATTAAGTTGCTCGCAGGTTTTAATAGTTTAAAGCATCGGCACGTCACCCCTTGTCTCTGGATGGCGCCGTCTCTGAATCCATGCTGAATACATGCACAGTGCTGGGCTTCTGCGGTTTCTCCTGTTTAGTCTTTTTTGTGTTTTCTTTGCCCAGAAGAAAAGCATTTCGCCAAAGTAGGCCAACACAATTTTTCCTTCTATGCAAACTGATATTAGCTAATTATAACACAATGCCACCCCTGGGTTTTCAAGCCGATTCGGAATAAAACAATTTTTCAGCATAGTCAACTTTTCGAGACTCAAGATAACCTTTTCAATGCTTTTTTATCGAATAATCCATAAATTTGCATAAATAAATCCATAAATCCGAAATGGGTTGCTAGTGGGCGGTAAAACTGTAAAAGTGCATCGAAAAATATGATTGTTTCGCGTTAGGAATTTTGAATCCATTTTTTTCGCGCAGACTTTAGCTAGGATTTTTTGCAGTGTTATTCTTAAATAAAGGGTAAACATTTCAAACGTATCGAGAAATAAAGTAAACAGGAGAGAACAGCCTAGTCAAGGATTCGGGAGCGGAAGGGCTTTATTGAGTAACTAGCAGGACTTGAGGGCTGTCCGCACCAAATAGACTGGTCTGCGGGGGCAAGATCGGTAGCGGTGGGGAGCGTAGGAGTTGGAAGCAGGGCAGGAGGCAGGGAGGCACTGCTGGGAGAAATTCCGCAATCATTCGGTAGGGATACAGAGGGAAAAACAGGATACGTAGAAAAAGTAGAGGAGAGAAATTGTAGGGAGGTGAGGAAGGAGCGGGGAAGAGAAAGGGCGGAGCGGGGGAGAGAGCGGAAGAGGGAGCGGAGAACGGAGCAGGAGGGAGCGGAGAACGGAGCAGGAGGGAGCGGAGAACGGAGCAGGAGAGAGAGGGGAACGGAGCAGGAGAGAGAGGGGAACGGAGCAGGAGAGAGAGGGGAACGGAGCAGGAGAGAGAGGGGAACGGAGCAGGAGGGAGCGGGGAACGGAGCAGGAGAGAGAGGGGAACGGAGCAGGAGGGAGCGGAGAACGGAGCAGGAGGGAGTGGGGAACGGAGCAGGAGGGAGCGGAGAACGGAGAAGAAGGGAGCGGGGAACGGAGCAGGAGGGAGCGGAGAACGGAGCATTAGGGAGCGGGGAAAGGAGCAGGAGGGAGCGGGGAACGGAGCAGGAGGGAGCGGGGAACGGAGCAGGAGGGAGCGGGGAACGGAGCAGGAGGGAGCGGGGAACGGAGCGGGAGGGAGCGGGGAACGGAGCAGGAGGGAGCGGGGAACGGAGCAGGTGGGAGCGGGGAACGGAGCAGGAGGGAGCGGGGAACGGAGCAGGAGGGAGCGGGGAACGGAGCAGGAGGGAGCGGAAAAAGGAGCGGGAGGGAGCGGGGAACGGAGCAGGAGGGAGCGGGGAACGGAGCAGGAGGGAGCGGGGAACGGAGAAGGAGGGAGCGGGGAACGGAGAAGGAGGGAGCGGGGAACGGAGCAGGAGGAGCGGGGAACGGAGCAGGAGGGAGCGGGGAACGGAGCAGGAGGAGCGGGGAACGGAGCAGGAGGGAGCGGGGAACGGAGAAGGAGGGAGCGGGGAACGGAGCAGGAGGGAGCGGGGAACGGAGAAGGAGGGAGCGGGGAACGGAGCGGGAGGGAGCGGGGAACGGAGAAGAAGGGAGCGGGGAACGGAGCAGGAGGGAGCGGAGAACGGAGCATTAGGGAGCGGGGAAAGGAGCAGGAGGGAGCGGAGAACGGAGCAGGAGGGAGCGGAGAACGGAGCAGGAGGGAGCGGAGAACGGAGCAGGAGGGAGCGGAGAACGGAGCAGGAGAGAGAGGGGAACGGAGCAGGAGAGAGAGGGGAACGGAGCAGGAGGGAGCGGGGAACGGAGCAGGAGAGAGAGGGGAACGGAGCAGGAGGGAGCGGAGAACGGAGCAGGAGGGAGTGGGGAACGGAGCAGGAGGGAGCGGAGAACGGAGCAGGAGGGAGCGGAGAACGGAGCAGGAGGGAGCGGAGAACGGAGCAGGAGGGAGCGGAGAACGGAGCAGGAGAGAGAGGGGAACGGAGCAGGAGAGAGAGGGGAACGGAGCAGGAGGGAGCGGGGAACGGAGCAGGAGGGAGCGGAAAAAAGGAGCGGGAGGGAGCGGGGAACGGAGCAGGAGGGAGCGGAAAAAGGAGCGGGAGGGAGCAGGGAATATAAAAAATGTTATCCATGACGAATTTGTAGCGAGCAAAGGCGCGAAAGCACAGCAGCTGAGCTATAAGCAAGCAGTCATAAGTGGAAAAATCCGCCAAGGCAATCAGCGACACGGCAGGCGCCGCAGAAAAGCGGAGAATATGATCAGGCAAACACCCCCCCCCCCAACACAGTCTGGCCGGGCCGAATGACACGAAGCGCTGATGGGACTGCAGTGAATAAGCAATTTCGCCGCCCATTCACGGCCTGCACTCGGGTGGAGCGGAGGAACCGGAAGGCGCAAGTGTGCAGCAGGCAGTGTCCCGTTTCCTTCTAGATCTACCCTGATAGCATTCGAAATGGACGCTGGAGATTGTGGGCGGCGATACTGAACGTTCAGAGTGGAAACTGGAGTTCAAGGACTTCTACGAGTAGATCTACATACTTGCATTTGGAATGGAAACTGGAGTTCAAGGACTTCTAGACCTACATACTAGCATTTGTATGTAGTATATACTACTATGTACTACTACTACATACTAGCATTTGGAATGGAAACTGAAGTTCAAGGACTTCTAGACCTACATACTAGCATTTGGAATGGAAACTGGAGTTCAAGGACTTCTAGACCTACATACTAGCATTTGGAATGGAAACTGGAGTTCAAGGACTTCTAGACCTACATACTAGCATTTGGAATGGAAACTGGAGTTCAAGGACTTCTAGACCTACATACTAGCATTTGGAATGGAAACTGGAGTTCAAGGACTTCTAGACCTACATACTAGCATTTGGAATGGAAACTGAAGTTTAAGGACATCTAGACCTACATACTAGCATTTGGGATGGAAACAGGAGTTCAAGGACTTCTAGACCTACATAGTAGCAATTGTAATTGAAACTGGAGTTCACGGAAGTGCACTGAACAGCACTGCTGCATCAAATCCAGTAGACAAAGCTAATGTGTCCGACAGACGCAATAAGGAATCCAGTCTGAAGGCACGAGCCCTAATGCTAAGAGACGCCCTCTGGACAGACAAATAAGCGACAATGGCATGCGTGTGGAAGGCGGCCAAGTTCCGCTAGTATTTTGCTATCTTAACTATAAACCGAGATAATGCTATAGTTGTTAGACATTATTTCCAACTAAAAAATATTGATTAACGATAGACATTAAAAAAGGTCATCGCGTCCTCTTTAGTGCATATTAAAATCCTCCGCCCCCGCCGCCCCTCAACTCCTGATCATCCGCCCCTCAACTCCTGATCATCCGCCCCTTAACTCCTGATCATCCGCCCCTCAACTCCTGACCATCCGCCCTCAACTCCTGACCATCCGCCCTCAACTCCTGACCATCCGCCCTCAACTCCTGATCATCCGCCCTAAACTCCTGATCATCCGCCCCTCAACTCCTGATCATCCGCCCCTCAACTCCTGATCATCCGCCCTCAACTCCTGATCATCCGCCCCTCAACTCCTGATCATCCGCCCCTCAACTCCTGACCATCCGCCCTCAACTCCTGATCATCCGCCCCTAAACTCCTGATCATCCGCCCCTCAACTCCTGATCATCCGCCCCTCAACTCCTGATCATCCGCCCCTCAACTCCTGATCATCCGCCCCTCAACTCCTGATCATCCGCCTCTCAACTCCTGATCATCCGCCCCTAAACTCCTGATCATCCGCCCCTAAACTCCTGATCATCCGCCCCTAAACTCCTGATCATCCGCCCCTCAACTCCTGATCATCCGCCCTCAACTCCTGATCATCCGCCCCTAAACTCCTGATCATCCGCCCCTCAACTCCTGATCATCCGCCCCTCAACTCCTGATCATCCGCCCCTAAACTCCTGATCATCCGCCCCTCAACTCCTGACCATCCGCCCTCAACTCCTGATCATCCGCCCCTAAACTCCTGATCATCCGCCCCTCAACTCCTGATCATCCGACCCTCAACTCCTGATCATCCGCCCTCAACTCCTGATCATCCGCCCCTCAACTCCTGATCATTCGCCTCTCAACTCCTGATCATCCGCCCCTAAACTCCTGATCATCCGCCCCTCAACTCCTGATCATCCGCCCCTCAACTCCTGATCATCCGCCTCTCAACTCCTGATCATCCGCCCTCAACTCCTGATCATCCGCCCTAAACTCCTGATCATCCGCCCCTCAACTCCTGACCATCCGCCCTCAACTCCTGATCATCCGCCCCTAAACTCCTGATCATCCGCCCCTCAACTCCTGATCATCCGCCCCTCAACTCCTGATCATCCGCCCTCAACTCCTGATCATCCGCCCCTAAACTCCTGATCATCCGCCTCTCAACTCCTGATCATCCGCCCCTAAACTCCTGATCATCCGCCCCTCAACTCCTGATCATCCGCCCCTCAACTCCTGATCATCCGCCCCTAAACTCCTGATCATCCGCCCCTCAACTCCTGACCATCCGCCCTCAACTCCTGATCATCCGCCCCTAAACTCCTGATCATCCGCCCCTCAACTCCTGATCATCCGCCCCTCAACTCCTGATCATCCGCCCTCAACTCCTGATCATCCGCCCTCAACTCCTGATCATCCGCCCCTCAACTCCTGATCATCCGCCCCTCAACTCCTGATCATCCGCCCCTCAACTCCTGACCATCCGCCCTCAACTCCTGATCATCCGCCCCTAAACTCCTGATCATCCGCCCCTCAACTCCTGATCATCCGCCCCTCAACTCCTGATCATCCGCCCTCAACTCCTGATCATCCGCCCCTCAACTCCTGATCATCCGCCCCTCAACTCCTGATCATCCGCCCCTCAACTCCTGATCATCCGCCCCTCAACTCCTGATCATCCGCCCCTAAACTCCTGATCATCCGCCCCTCAACTCCTGATCATCCGCCTCTCAACTCCTGACCATCCGCCCCTAAACTCCTGATCATCCGCCCCTCAACTCCTGATCATCCGCCCCTAAACTCCTGATCATCCGCCCCTCAACTCCTGATCATCCGCCTCTCAACTCCTGATCATCCGCCCCTCAACTCCTGATCATCCGCCCCTAAACTCCTGATCATCCGCCCCTCAACTCCTGACCATCCGCCCTCAACTCCTGATCATCCGCCCCTAAACTCCTGATCATCCGCCCCTCAACTCCTGATCATCCGACCCTCAACTCCTGATCATCCGCCCCTCAACTCCTGACCATCCGCCCCTCAACTCCTGATCATCCGCCCTCAACTCCTGATCATCCGCCCCTAAACTCCTGATCATCCGCCCCTCAACTCCTGATCATCCGCCCCTCAACTCCTGATCATCCGCCCCTCAACTCCTGATCATCCGCCCTCAACTCCTGATCATCCGCCCCTAAACTCCTGATCATCCGCCCCTCAACTCCTGATCATCCGCCCCTAAACTCCTGATCATCCGCCCCTCAACTCCTGATCATCCGCCTCTCAACTCCTGACCATCCGCCCCTAAACTCCTGATCATCCGCCCCTCAACTCCTGATCATCCGCCCCTCAACTCCTGATCATCCGCCCCTCAACTCCTGATCATCCGCCCTCAACTCCTGATCATCCGCCCCTAAACTCCTGATCATCCGCCCCTAAACTCCTGATCATCCGCCCCTCAACTCCTGATCATCCGCCCTCAACTCCTGATCATCCGCCCCTCAACTCCTGATCATCCGCCCCTCAACTCCTGATCATCCGCCCCTCAACTCCTGATCATCCGCCCTCAACTCCTGATCATCCGCCCCTAAACTCCTGATCATCCGCCCCTAAACTCCTGATCATCCGCCCCTCAACTCCTGATCATCCGCCCCTCAACTCCTGATCATCCGCCCTCAACTCCTGATCATCCGCCCCTCAACTCCTGATCATCCGCCCTCAACTCCTGATCATCCGCCCTCAACTCCTGATCATCCGCCCCTAAACTCCTGATCATCCGCCTCTCAACTCCTGATCATCCGCCCCTAAACTCCTGATCATCCGCCCCTCAACTCCTGATCATCCGCCCCTCAACTCCTGATCATCCGCCCCTCAACTCCTGATCATCCGCCCCTAAACTCCTGATCATCCGCCCCTAAACTCCTGATCATCCGCCCCTAAACTCCTGATCATCCGCCCCTAAACTCCTGATCATCCGCCCCTCAACTCCTGATCATCCGCCCCTCAACTCCTGATCATCCGCCCTCAACTCCTGATCATCCGCCCCTCAACTCCTGATCATCCGCCCCTCAACTCCTGATCATCCGCCCCTCAACTCCTGATCATCCGCCCCTCAACTCCTGATCATCCGCCCTCAACTCCTGATCATCCGCCCTCAACTCCTGATCATCCGCCTCTCAACTCCTGACCATCCGCCCCTAAACTCCTGATCATCCGCCCCTCAACTCCTGATCATCCGCCCCTAAACTCCTGATCATCCGCCCCTCAACTCCTGATCATCCGCCTCTCAACTCCTGATCATCCGCCCCTCAACTCCTGATCATCCGCCCCTAAACTCCTGATCATCCGCCCCTCAACTCCTGACCATCCGCCCTCAACTCCTGATCATCCGCCCCTCAACTCCTGATCATCCGCCCCTCAACTCCTGATCATCCGACCCTCAACTCCTGATCATCCGCCCCTAAACTCCTGATCATCCGCCCCTCAACTCCTGATCATCCGCCCCTAAACTCCTGATCATCCGCCCTCAACTCCTGATCATCCGCCCCTCAACTCCTGATCATCAAGTTGCAATCCGAACAAATGAGCACCTCATATCTTCACCATTTCAGCATCAGCAGCAGCCCACAAACTCTGACAAAGTCATTTCCCTCAGAGTCAAATTAAAACGGGAATACTTTAAGCTGCTAGGCTAGTGCTAAAAATAACTTTTCAAGGTCATTATTCAAGGTCAATTCGCAGTGAAATTGCAGATAAATTTTGGAAAAGGCAGGGGGCAGAAATCTCGAGACTATGGCCCCCAATTTATGCCGTGAATAAATTGGGATTGGACAGGGGCCAAAAGCGGGTTGGCGCTGGAGGCCTTTAGATAAGAAATAATGAACCAGCCAATCAGAAACGAAAGATAAGACAAGCTGGAAGGGAGACAGAAGTCACGCCGATAAAAAATATAATATACGAGCTATTTTTAGCATTTTTTCTCCCGCGATGCTTTAATATCGAAATGATTGCAATGTAGTCATTGTACGTGACGTATTTTCCCAATATCTATCAACCCCTCCTGATCTTTAAATCAGTGTTAAATACATTCAACGTATCGAGAAATAAAGTAAACAGGAGAGAACAGCCTAGTCAAGGATTCGGGAGCGGAAGGGCTTTATTGAGTAACTAGCAGGACTTGAGGGCTGTCCGCACCAAATAGACTGGTCTGCGGGGGCAAGATCGGTAGCGGTGGGGAGCGTAGGAGTTGGAAGCAGGGCAGGAGGCAGGGAGGCACTGCTGGGAGAAATTCCGCAATCATTCGGTAGGGATACAGAGGGAAAAACAGGATACGTAGAAAAAGTAGAGGAGAGAAATTGTAGGGAGGTGAGGAAGGAGCGGGGAAGAGAAAGGGCGGAGCGGGGGAGAGAGCGGAAGAGGGAGCGGAGAACGGAGCAGGAGGGAGCGGAGAACGGAGCAGGAGGAGCGGAGAACGGAGCAGGAGAGAGAGGGGAACGGAGCAGGAGAGAGAGGGGAACGGAGCAGGAGAGAGAGGGGAACGGAGCAGGAGAGAGAGGGAACGGAGCAGGAGGGAGCGGGGAACGGAGCAGGAGAGAGAGGGGAACGGAGCAGGAGGGAGCGGAGAACGGAGCAGGAGGGAGTGGGGAACGGAGCAGGAGGGAGCGGAGAACGGAGAAGAAGGGAGCGGGGAACGGAGCAGGAGGGAGCGGAGAACGGAGCATTAGGGAGCGGGGAAAGGAGCAGGAGGGAGCGGGGAACGGAGCAGGAGGGAGCGGGGAACGGAGCAGGAGGGAGCGGGGAACGGAGCAGGAGGGAGCGGGGAACGGAGCGGGAGGGAGCGGGGAACGGAGCAGGAGGGAGCGGGGAACGGAGCAGGTGGGAGCGGGGAACGGAGCAGGAGGGAGCGGGGAACGGAGCAGGAGGGAGCGGGGAACGGAGCAGGAGGAGCGGAAAAAGGAGCGGGAGGGAGCGGGGAACGGAGCAGGAGGGAGCGGGAACGGAGCAGGAGGGAGCGGGGAACGGAGAAGGAGGGAGCGGGAACGGAGAAGGAGGGAGCGGGGAACGGAGCAGGAGGGAGCGGGGAACGGAGCAGGAGGGAGCGGGGAACGGAGCAGGAGGGAGCGGGGAACGGAGCAGGAGGGAGCGGGGAACGGAGAAGGAGGGAGCGGGGAACGGAGCAGGAGGGAGCGGGGAACGGAGAAGGAGGGAGCGGGGAACGGAGCGGGAGGGAGCGGGGAACGGAGAAGAAGGGAGCGGGGAACGGAGCAGGAGGGAGCGGAGAACGGAGCATTAGGGAGCGGGGAAAGGAGCAGGAGGAGCGGAGAACGGAGCAGGAGGGAGCGGAGAACGGAGCAGGAGGGAGCGGAGAACGGAGCAGGAGGGAGCGGAGAACGGAGCAGGAGAGAGAGGGGAACGGAGCAGGAGAGAGAGGGGAACGGAGCAGGAGGGAGCGGGGAACGGAGCAGGAGAGAGAGGGGAACGGAGCAGGAGGGAGCGGAGAACGGAGCAGGAGGGAGTGGGGAACGGAGCAGGAGGGAGCGGAGAACGGAGCAGGAGGGAGCGGAGAACGGAGCAGGAGGGAGCGGAGAACGGAGCAGGAGGGAGCGGAGAACGGAGCAGGAGAGAGAGGGGAACGGAGCAGGAGAGAGAGGGGAACGGAGCAGGAGGGAGCGGGGAACGGAGCAGGAGGGAGCGGAAAAAAGGAGCGGGAGGGAGCGGGGAACGGAGCAGGAGGGAGCGGAAAAAGGAGCGGGAGGGAGCAGGGAATATAAAAAATGTTATCCATGACGAATTTGTAGCGAGCAAAGGCGCGAAAGCACAGCAGCTGAGCTATAAGCAAGCAGTCATAAGTGGAAAAATCCGCCAAGGCAATCAGCGACACGGCAGGCGCCGCAGAAAAGCGGAGAATATGATCAGGCAAACACCCCCCCCCCCCAACACAGTCTGGCCGGGCCGAATGACACGAAGCGCTGATGGGACTGCAGTGAATAAGCAATTTCGCCGCCCATTCACGGCCTGCACTCGGGTGGAGCGGAGGAACCGGAAGGCGCAAGTGTGCAGCAGGCAGTGTCCCGTTTCCTTCTAGATCTACCCTGATAGCATTCGAAATGGACGCTGGAGATTGTGGGCGGCGATACTGAACGTTCAGAGTGGAAACTGGAGTTCAAGGACTTCTACGAGTAGATCTACATACTTGCATTTGGAATGGAAACTGGAGTTCAAGGACTTCTAGACCTACATACTAGCATTTGTATGTAGTATATACTACTATGTACTACTACTACATACTAGCATTTGGAATGGAAACTGAAGTTCAAGGACTTCTAGACCTACATACTAGCATTTGGAATGGAAACTGGAGTTCAAGGACTTCTAGACCTACATACTAGCATTTGGAATGGAAACTGGAGTTCAAGGACTTCTAGACCTACATACTAGCATTTGGAATGGAAACTGGAGTTCAAGGACTTCTAGACCTACATACTAGCATTTGGAATGGAAACTGGAGTTCAAGGACTTCTAGACCTACATACTAGCATTTGGAATGGAAACTGAAGTTTAAGGACATCTAGACCTACATACTAGCATTTGGGATGGAAACAGGAGTTCAAGGACTTCTAGACCTACATAGTAGCAATTGTAATTGAAACTGGAGTTCACGGAAGTGCACTGAACAGCACTGCTGCATCAAATCCAGTAGACAAAGCTAATGTGTCCGACAGACGCAATAAGGAATCCAGTCTGAAGGCACGAGCCCTAATGCTAAGAGACGCCCTCTGGACAGACAAATAAGCGACAATGGCATGCGTGTGGAAGGCGGCCAAGTTCCGCTAGTATTTTGCTATCTTAACTATAAACCGAGATAATGCTATAGTTGTTAGACATTATTTCCAACTAAAAAATATTGATTAACGATAGACATTAAAAAAGGTCATCGCGTCCTCTTTAGTGCATATTAAAATCCTCCGCCCCGCCGCCCCTCAACTCCTGATCATCCGCCCCTCAACTCCTGATCATCCGCCCTTAACTCCTGATCATCCGCCCCTCAACTCCTGACCATCCGCCCTCAACTCCTGACCATCCGCCCTCAACTCCTGACCATCCGCCCTCAACTCCTGATCATCCGCCCCTAAACTCCTGATCATCCGCCCCTCAACTCCTGATCATCCGCCCCTCAACTCCTGATCATCCGCCCTCAACTCCTGATCATCCGCCCCTCAACTCCTGATCATCCGCCCCTCAACTCCTGACCATCCGCCCTCAACTCCTGATCATCCGCCCCTAAACTCCTGATCATCCGCCCCTCAACTCCTGATCATCCGCCCCTCAACTCCTGATCATCCGCCCCTCAACTCCTGATCATCCGCCCCTCAACTCCTGATCATCCGCCTCTCAACTCCTGATCATCCGCCCCTAAACTCCTGATCATCCGCCCCTAAACTCCTGATCATCCGCCCCTAAACTCCTGATCATCCGCCCCTCAACTCCTGATCATCCGCCCTCAACTCCTGATCATCCGCCCCTAAACTCCTGATCATCCGCCCTCAACTCCTGATCATCCGCCCCTCAACTCCTGATCATCCGCCCCTAAACTCCTGATCATCCGCCCCTCAACTCCTGACCATCCGCCCTCAACTCCTGATCATCCGCCCCTAAACTCCTGATCATCCGCCCCTCAACTCCTGATCATCCGACCCTCAACTCCTGATCATCCGCCCTCAACTCCTGATCATCCGCCCCTCAACTCCTGATCATTCGCCTCTCAACTCCTGATCATCCGCCCCTAAACTCCTGATCATCCGCCCCTCAACTCCTGATCATCCGCCCCTCAACTCCTGATCATCCGCCTCTCAACTCCTGATCATCCGCCCCTCAACTCCTGATCATCCGCCCCTAAACTCCTGATCATCCGCCCCTCAACTCCTGACCATCCGCCCTCAACTCCTGATCATCCGCCCCTAAACTCCTGATCATCCGCCCCTCAACTCCTGATCATCCGCCCCTCAACTCCTGATCATCCGCCCTCAACTCCTGATCATCCGCCCCTAAACTCCTGATCATCCGCCTCTCAACTCCTGATCATCCGCCCCTAAACTCCTGATCATCCGCCCCTCAACTCCTGATCATCCGCCCCTCAACTCCTGATCATCCGCCCCTAAACTCCTGATCATCCGCCCCTCAACTCCTGACCATCCGCCCTCAACTCCTGATCATCCGCCCCTAAACTCCTGATCATCCGCCCCTCAACTCCTGATCATCCGCCCCTCAACTCCTGATCATCCGCCCTCAACTCCTGATCATCCGCCCTCAACTCCTGATCATCCGCCCCTCAACTCCTGATCATCCGCCCCTCAACTCCTGATCATCCGCCCCTCAACTCCTGACCATCCGCCCTCAACTCCTGATCATCCGCCCCTAAACTCCTGATCATCCGCCCCTCAACTCCTGATCATCCGCCCCTCAACTCCTGATCATCCGCCCTCAACTCCTGATCATCCGCCCCTCAACTCCTGATCATCCGCCCCTCAACTCCTGATCATCCGCCCCTCAACTCCTGATCATCCGCCCCTCAACTCCTGATCATCCGCCCCTAAACTCCTGATCATCCGCCCCTCAACTCCTGATCATCCGCCTCTCAACTCCTGACCATCCGCCCCTAAACTCCTGATCATCCGCCCTCAACTCCTGATCATCCGCCCCTAAACTCCTGATCATCCGCCCCTCAACTCCTGATCATCCGCCTCTCAACTCCTGATCATCCGCCCCTCAACTCCTGATCATCCGCCCCTAAACTCCTGATCATCCGCCCCTCAACTCCTGACCATCCGCCCTCAACTCCTGATCATCCGCCCCTAAACTCCTGATCATCCGCCCCTCAACTCCTGATCATCCGACCCTCAACTCCTGATCATCCGCCCCTCAACTCCTGACCATCCGCCCCTCAACTCCTGATCATCCGCCCTCAACTCCTGATCATCCGCCCCTAAACTCCTGATCATCCGCCCCTCAACTCCTGATCATCCGCCCCTCAACTCCTGATCATCCGCCCCTCAACTCCTGATCATCCGCCCTCAACTCCTGATCATCCGCCCCTAAACTCCTGATCATCCGCCCCTCAACTCCTGATCATCCGCCCCTAAACTCCTGATCATCCGCCCCTCAACTCCTGATCATCCGCCTCTCAACTCCTGACCATCCGCCCCTAAACTCCTGATCATCCGCCCCTCAACTCCTGATCATCCGCCCCTCAACTCCTGATCATCCGCCCCTCAACTCCTGATCATCCGCCCTCAACTCCTGATCATCCGCCCCTAAACTCCTGATCATCCGCCCCTAAACTCCTGATCATCCGCCCCTCAACTCCTGATCATCCGCCCTCAACTCCTGATCATCCGCCCCTCAACTCCTGATCATCCGCCCCTCAACTCCTGATCATCCGCCCCTCAACTCCTGATCATCCGCCCTCAACTCCTGATCATCCGCCCCTAAACTCCTGATCATCCGCCCCTAAACTCCTGATCATCCGCCCCTCAACTCCTGATCATCCGCCCCTCAACTCCTGATCATCCGCCCCTCAACTCCTGATCATCCGCCCCTCAACTCCTGATCATCCGCCCTCAACTCCTGATCATCCGCCCTCAACTCCTGATCATCCGCCCCTAAACTCCTGATCATCCGCCTCTCAACTCCTGATCATCCGCCCCTAAACTCCTGATCATCCGCCCCTCAACTCCTGATCATCCGCCCCTCAACTCCTGATCATCCGCCCCTCAACTCCTGATCATCCGCCCCTAAACTCCTGATCATCCGCCCCTAAACTCCTGATCATCCGCCCCTAAACTCCTGATCATCCGCCCCTAAACTCCTGATCATCCGCCCCTCAACTCCTGATCATCCGCCCCTCAACTCCTGATCATCCGCCCTCAACTCCTGATCATCCGCCCTCAACTCCTGATCATCCGCCCCTCAACTCCTGATCATCCGCCCCTCAACTCCTGATCATCCGCCCCTCAACTCCTGATCATCCGCCCTCAACTCCTGATCATCCGCCCTCAACTCCTGATCATCCGCCTCTCAACTCCTGACCATCCGCCCCTAAACTCCTGATCATCCGCCCTCAACTCCTGATCATCCGCCCCTAAACTCCTGATCATCCGCCCCTCAACTCCTGATCATCCGCCTCTCAACTCCTGATCATCCGCCCCTCAACTCCTGATCATCCGCCCCTAAACTCCTGATCATCCGCCCCTCAACTCCTGACCATCCGCCCTCAACTCCTGATCATCCGCCCCTCAACTCCTGATCATCCGCCCCTCAACTCCTGATCATCCGACCCTCAACTCCTGATCATCCGCCCCTAAACTCCTGATCATCCGCCCCTCAACTCCTGATCATCCGCCCCTAAACTCCTGATCATCCGCCCCTCAACTCCTGATCATCCGCCCCTCAACTCCTGATCATCAAGTTGCAATCCGAACAAATGAGCACCTCATATCTTCACCATTTCAGCATCAGCAGCAGCCCACAAACTCTGACAAAGTCATTTCCCTCAGAGTCAAATTAAAACGGGAATACTTTAAGCTGCTAGGCTAGTGCTAAAAATAACTTTTCAAGGTCATTATTCAAGGTCAATTCGCAGTGAAATTGCAGATAAATTTTGGAAAAGGCAGGGGGCAGAAATCTCGAGACTATGGCCCCCAATTTATGCCGTGAATAAATTGGGATTGGACAGGGGCCAAAAGCGGGTTGGCGCTGGAGGCCTTTAGATAAGAAATAATGAACCAGCCAATCAGAAACGAAAGATAAGACAAGCTGGAAGGGAGACAGAAGTCACGCCGATAAAAAATATAATATACGAGCTATTTTTAGCATTTTTTCTCCCGCGATGCTTTAATATCGAAATGATTGCAATGTAGTCATTGTACGTGACGTATTTTCCCAATATCTATCAACCCCTCCTGATCTTTAAATCAGTGTTAAATACATTCAACGCGAGAGGGGGGGCTTATTTCTTCCAGCCTCCATTCATATCTCCGACACTTCATATCTCCGAAACTTCATCTCTCCGACACTTCATATCTCCGACACTTCATATCTCCGACACTTCATATCTCCGACACTTCATATCTCCGACACTTCATATCTCCGACACTTCATCTCTCCGACACTTCATATCTTCCACACTCCATATCTCCGACACTTCATATCTCCGACACTTCATATCTCCGACACTCCATATCTCCGACACTTCATATCTCCGACACTCCATATCTCCGACACTTCATATCTCCGACACTTCATCTCTCCCACACTTCATATCTCCGACACTTCATATCTTCCACAATTCATATCTCAGACACTTTATATCTCCGACACTTTATATCTCCGACACTTCATATCTCCGACACTTCATCTCTCCCACACTTCATATCTCCGACACTTCATATCTCCGACACTTCATATCTCCGACACTTCATATCTCCGACACTTCATATCTCCGACACTTCATATCTTCCACAATTCATATCTCCGACACTTCATATCTCCGACACTTCATATCTCCGACAATTTATATCTTCCACAATTCATATCTCCGACACTTCATCTCTCCGACACTTCATTTCTCCCACACTTCATATCTCCGACACTTCATATCTCCGACACTTCATCTCTCCGACACTTCATTTCTCCCACACTTCATATCTCCGACACTTCATCTCTCCGACACTTCATTTCTCCCACACTTCATATCTCCGACACTTCATATCTCCGACACTTCATATCTTCCACAATTCATATCTCCGACACTTCATATCTCCGACACTTCATATCTCCGACAATTCATATCTCCGACACTTCATATCTCCGACACTTCACATCTCCGACACTTCATATCTCCGACACTTCATATCTCCGACACTTCATATCTCCGACACTTCATCTCTCCCACACTTCATATCTCCGACACTTCACATCTCCGACACTCCATATCTCCGACACTTCATATCTCCGACACTTCATCTCTCCCACACTTCATATCTCCGACACTTCATATCTTCCACAATTCATATCTCCGACACTTCATATCTCCGACACTTCATATCTCCGACATTTCATCTCTCCGACACTTCATTTCTCCCACACTTCATATCTCCGACACTTCATATCTCCGACACTTCATATCTCCGACACTTCATATCTCCGACACTTCATATCTCCGACACTTCATATCTCCGACACTTCATCTCTCCGACACTTCATTTCTCCCACACTTCATATCTCCGACACTTCATCTCTCCGACACTTCATTTCTCCCACACTTCATATCTCCGACACTTCATATCTCCGACACTTCATATCTTCCACAATTCATATCTCCGACACTTCATATCTCCGACACTTCATATCTCCGACAATTCATATCTCCGACACTTCATATCTCCGACACTTCACATCTCCGACACTTCATATCTCCGACACTTCATCTCTCCCACACTTCATCTCTCCCACACTTCATATCTCCGACACTTCACATCTCCGACACTCCATATCTCCGACACTTCATATCTCCGACACTTCATCTCTCCGACACTTCATATCTTCCACAATTCATATCTCCGACACTTCATATCTCCGACACTTCATATCTCCGACACTTCATCTCTCCCACACTTCATATCTCCGACACTTCATATCTCCGACACTTTATATCTCCGACACTTCATATCTCCGACACTTCATCTCTCCGACACTTCATATCTCCGACACTTCATCTCTCCCACACTTCATATCTCCGACACTTCACATCTCCGACACTCCATATCTCCGACACTTCATATCTCCGACACTTCATCTCTCCGACACTTCATATCTTCCACAATTCATATCTCCGACACTTCATATCTCCGACACTTCATATCTCCGACACTTCATCTCTCCCACACTTCATATCTCCGACACTTCATATCTCCGACACTTTATATCTCCGACACTTCATATCTCCGACACTCCATATCTCCGACACTTCATATCTCCGACAATTCATATCTCCGACACTCCATATCTCCGACAATTCATATCTCCGACAATTCATATCTCCGACAATTCATATCTCCGACAAACTTAGAGTTAGAGCTGGTTAGGGTTAGGGTTAGGCTGCTAAACATAAGTCTCGGAGGCATGAAATGTCGGAGATGCAATTTCTATCACAAGGCCACAGCCTAGGCTGGTGAGGAGACAGTGGAGAGTTATGGCTAGGAGTTGGATTAAAGCTGTCACTCTCAGTTCTCAGCTGGCTTAGGAAGTGGAAACTTTAACATGTTGTCGAGTGTAAGCTGTCGGCTGCACATCTGGCCCAAACTACTCACTAGTGTACAGATGGCACAAGGCAAACTACTCACTAGTGTACAGATGGCACAAGGCAAACTACTCACTAGTGTACAGATGGCACAAGGCAAACTACTCACTAGTGTACAGATGGCACAAGGCAAACTACTCACTAGTGTACAGATGGCACAAGGCAAACTACTCACTAGTGTACAGATGGCACAAGGCAAACTACTCACTAGTGTACAGATGGGACAAGGCAAACTACTCACTAGTGTACAGATGGCACAAGGCAAACTACTCACTAGTGTACAGATGGCACAAGGCCAACTACTCACTAGTGTACAGATGGCACAAGGCAAACTACTCACTAGTGTACAGATGGCACAAGGCAAACTACTCACTAGTGTACAGATGGCACAAGGCAAACTACTCACTAGTGTACAGATGGCACAAGGCAAACTACTCACTAGTGTACAGATGGCACAAGGCAAACTACTCACTAGTGTACAGATGGCACAAGGCAAACTACTTACTAGTGTACAGATGGCACAAGGCAAACTACTCACTAGTGTACAGATGGCACAAGGCAAACTACTCACTAGTGTACAGATGGCACAAGGCAAACTACTCACTAGTGTACAGATGCCTCTGAGCCCGCCAGCCGCCGCGGCTGGCCAGCCGAATCCAGAATGACAGGGTGAACCCCGACTGGGTGCTGGCCGGCCACACGTGGTGTCCCAGCTCGTGCCGGATCGGCAGCCCCAGAGCGTGATGCTTCGCTAGCCGACCGGCGGCGCCGGCCTCTTGCGAGTCGGCAGCGGCAGCAGCGGCCGCGGCGGCTGCCGGGGTGGCCGGAGTGATCGGGAATCGCAGCGAACTGGCCGGAGCCACCCGCATCGACTTGGCCAGCTGGGTCAGGGTGCGGAACAGCGCAGACTGTGGTAGGAACAGGCGGGAGATGACGGGTGCACTTTTATAGGAAATGCACTTTAGAATGAAGTGCACTCTTATATGAAATACTTACAAGAAACTTCAATTTATAGATTCCTTTTGTATCTTAGAGCTATACTTTTCATCAAAAGTACTTTTCATCAAAATTACTTTTTTCAATTTAAATGTACTTTAATGAAATGTACTTTTAAAATTCTACATAAAAACCTTAAAAACAATGATTTAAGTATTTTCAAACACTCACTCGACAGGCGGGCGTCAGTCCGTCTGCCCGAGCCATCTGCAGGAGGCTCTCAGCCTGGTTGCTGGTCAGCCGGCAGGCCCCCAGCAGCTCCACGATAGCCAGCGCGTGCTGCTGCAGCTTGGCGCCTGTCGGGCTGTCGCTGTGGTCGCTGGTTAGGATGCTGGCACCAGCGGCTAGCAGGGTGTCTAGAATGTCCTGTGGAAGCAAGCCATTTGCAGTGTTAATAAACTGCAGAGCGCTGCGATCTTACATTCACATGTAATACTACTCAGGTGCCCCATATATATTCTTCGGCAACCAACTAGCCAAACCACTCAGCAACTACTTATCCCATTTAGAAACTACTCATCACACTCAGCAACTACTAATCACACTCAGCAACTACTCATCCCACTCAGCAACTACTCATTCTACTCAGCAACTACTCATCCCACTCAGCAACTACTCATCCTACTCAGCAACTACTCATCCTACTCAGCAACTACTCATCCTACTCAGCAACTACCCTTCCTACTCAGAAACTACTCATCCTACTCAGCAACTACTCATCACACTCAGCAACTACTCTTCCTGCTCAGCAACTACTCATCATACTCAGAAACTACCCTTCCTACTCAGCAACTATTCATCCTACTCAGCAACTACTTATCCTACTCAGCAACTACCCTTCCTACTCAACAGACCTCAGCAGCCAATCGAGCAGCACTAGAGGGCGACAATTTGAGCATCTGCAGGAGGCCGCAGGCGGCCGCCTCTTGCAGGGCTACGCGCTCCGGCCCCAGGCCAAACAACAACCGGATGGCCAGGCGCACCACAGCCGGACTGACCGTCGTATCACCGCCGTCACGACCGCGCCTCGGCCGCCAGCCGTTGCCGCTGCCGCCGAACTCTCCGCCGGAGTCGACGCATTCACCGCCACCGTCGACTCCATTGAACTCGTCGCCAAAGCCGCCGCGGCCGCCTCTGCTGCCTTCGCTGCTGGTGCTGCTGTCGCGATCGGCCAGATATTCTTCATCATCAGCTTCGCCGCTTTCCGACAGGCTGTTCCTCGCGCCGGCGATGGCGTCGTGCGGCGCCGCGATTCTGGCATCGGAGCTTTCGGCGCCGCAGGCGACTTCCGAGTACAAGAAGTACAGCTGAGAAAATTTTGGGTTGCGAAGTTTGTGGGCTGTGGAGTTCGTGGGCTGTGGAGTTTGTGGGCTGTGGAGTTTGTGGCCTGTGGAGTTCGTGGGTTGTGGAGTTTGTGGGCTGTGGAGTTTGTGGGCTGTGGAGTTTGTGGGCTGTGGAGTTCGTGGGTTGTGGAGTTTGTGGGCTGTGGAGTTTGTGGGCTGTGGAGTTTGTGGGCTGTGGAGTTTGTGGGCTGTGGAGTTCGTGGGTTGTGGAGTTTGTGGGCTGTGGAGTTTGTGGGCTGTGGAGTTTGTGGGCTTTGGAGTTTGTGGGTTTTGGAGTTTGTGGGCTGTGGAGTTTGTGGGCTGTGGAGTTTGTGGGTTGTGAAGTTTGTGGGTTTTGGAGTTTGTGGGCTGTGGAGTCTGAGGGTTGTGGAGTTTGTGGGTTGTGGAGTCTGGGGGTTGTGGAGTTTGTGGGTTGTGGAGTTTGTGGGTTGTGGAGTTTGTGGGTTGTGGAGTTTGTGGGTTGTGGAGTTTTGGGGTTGTGGAGTTTGTGGGTTGTGGAGTTTGTGGGTTGTAGAGTTCGTGGGTTGTGGAGTTTGTGGGTTGTGGAGCTTGGGTTGTGGAGTTTAAGGGTTGTGGAGGTCTGGAGTTGTGATAGGTAAAACTTAACGGTTGGAAAATTCGAGGATAATTTGCTGGAACAGAGATGGAGCCGCAGGTCGAGTCGAGATGTAGGCTCAAACTGAGTCCTACTCAGCAACAAAGATAGAAGGTACTCAAAGATGATGATGCAGGAAGTAATAGGACAACTATAATGGATGCACACGCAGACAAACGACTCGAAGATTATTCAAACAGAAGCATCAGACTAATAGATTGGGACTTCTGAAGGGCAATTACGCATTGCCATATTGAGAGTTGTTGCGGGCTGACTAGAGAGGATACGATAAGAATACTGGAGAGCATTGGGAAAAGGAAATCAAGATAGTGATAAGGAAGCAGTGAGTGACAGGAAACAGCCAAGAACTGAGTAGATGATATGGGATAATTTTCCCATCCGGGTGGGTATGTTACCAAAGTGCAAACAATACTTAATTCCACATTAGCATGCTCAAGTAACCAAGGACGCAATACTTAATTAAAATATTAATAATACTTGAAGGAGAGCTGAGACTCTGTGCCTTGGAGTTGGCCCTCATGGGTGACATGACATGACATGACATGACATCATCGCATGACAACACCCCTGGCCAGTTCTTTTGCATACTGCGTACTGTACTTGTATTATGCAGGGATTGCAGCCTAGTGGTCAGAGCGTCGGACTCGCGACTTGAAGGTCGGGGTTCGATTCCCGACCCTCTCAGAACAATTTGTGTCCTTGAGCAATACGGGTACCAGTTGTAAAATGGGTGCCAGCATTAGCTGGGGTAATTAAGGATGTGTGTGGCGACCCCCCCTGGACTGAACAGCCGTATGCAGCCTTCAGATGCGCCGCGCAATAGCTGCGGCTGAGCTGTCGGTTGCACATCTGCCTATTAGGGCAGGTGTAATCAATTGTTATTATTAAGGTCAAGCACTTCAAGCCCAGCTAGATTCGAAAATTTGGAATCATTAGAGGACAAGATCGACACTTGAAAATTACAGTGACATTGTTATAAGCAGAATTTACTACATTCTTTTAGAAGCAAAAAGTAGCAAACTTGAAAAGAGGACAGCAACCCTCCAAGCTAAGCTCAATTAGAGATTTCGCTTCCGACCTTTGATATCATTATATTCAGCGATCATTCTGCTATTGAAGATAAAACATACGCAAATTAGACTACTGGATGATAAGTAGAAAAGAACATTTGTTCCTGTCGAAATAAATCGATAGCGCAGGCGCTCACCATTTTCTCCACAGTTTCGGGCATGCAGCTGTAGTTGCGGCCCTGGGCCAGCAGGTAGGCATTGCTAGTGCAAGCGTTCAGCACGCAGTCAAATATGCTGTGCGCTCGGGCCTCGTTTTCCGACATGCACTTTAACAGCAGCATCAGGATAGAATCCAGAACCACTTGGGATGAGAAGTCCTGCAATTTTGGTGATGGAGTTTGCGATTAGGAAGTTAATGGAGGGTAGCAGAGAGGGTAGCAGGGAGGTTAGCAGGGAGGGTAGCAGGGAGGGTAGCAGGGAGGGTAGCATGGAGGGTAGCAGGGAGGTTAGCAAGGAGGTTAGCAGGGAGGGTAGCAGGGAGGTTAGCAGGGAGGGTAGCAGGAAAGGTAGCAGGGAGAGTAGCGGAGGGTAACAGGGAGGCTAGCAGGGAGGGTAGCAGGCAGGGTAGCAGAGAGGGTAGCATGGAGGTTAGCAGGCAGGGTAGCAAAGAGGGTAGCAGGGAGGTTAGCAGGGAGGTTAGCAGGCAGGGTAGCAAAGAGGGTAGCAGCGAGGTTAGCAGCGAGGTTAACAGGGAGGGTAGCAGGGAGAGTAGCGGAGGGTATCAGGGAGGGGGGAGGGTAGCAGAGAGGGTAGCAGGGAGGGTAGCAGGAAGGGTAGCAGGGAGGTTAGCAGGGAGGGTAGCAGGGAGAGTAGCGGAGGGTATCAGGGAGGGTAGCAGGGAGGTTAGCAGGGAGGGTAGCAGGGAGGTTAGCAGGGAGGGTAGCAGGGAGAGTAGCGGAGGGTATCAGGGAGGGTAGCAGGGAGGTTAGCAGGGAGGTTAGCAGGCAGGGTAGCAGAGAGGGTAGCAGGGAGGGTAGCAGGGAGGTTAGCAGGGAGGGTAGCAGGGAGAGTAGCGGAGGGTATCAGGGAGGGTAGCAGGGAGGGTATCAGGGAGGGTAGCAGGGAGGTTAGCAGGGAGGGTAGCAGGGAGGGTAGCAGGGAGGGTAGCAGGGAGGGTGAAAATGGTACCCAAACCAAGAAGCGTCCCAGAGTCACTTTCATCGGCCCAGAGTCGTTGCAGATGACACAGGTAAAGTAGGAAAGAAGTGGCTCTAAAGACTCTAAAACGACGATATGTCACAGTCGCCAAGTCGCCAAACAGTTGTCAAAGAGTCGGCTAAGAGTCAACTTGAGGCGTTTTATTGTCTGCGACTCTGAAACAGCTGTAGAATCACCGAGTTGCGTCTAAATCGCACCTGCGTCACTTTACCAATCAGAATCGCATTTATACTCGTAACAACTCTATTCAGTCTACTTGAGTTAGTAGAAAGTTTAACGCTAACACAACAGCTCTTGGACGACTTTTTTTGCGGCTCTTTTATGATTCTGCAACTCGCGTGATGCGCTCTAGACTCAACCAGTCGCCTCTCCGTCGCATTGCAGTCGTTTGTGTCGCTAAAAAGTCGCAAGAGTCGTCGCCTCTAGAGTCGCTAGAGTCACTAGTGAGTTGTTTGCAATGACTCTTTAGCAATTCTTGTCACGGCAACGCTTTCAACGGGCAGGAAGGGTAGCAGGGAGGTTAAGTGTGTGGCGGGGAGGAAAAGCAGTTGAGGAAAGCAAGGATGACGCACCCGGAACTCTGAGTTCTGATAGTCGCAGCAGTGCACACTGAGCGTCAGCAGCGACTGGAACAGAGCCAACTGATCCGAGGAAAGCGACTCGACCTGGCCGAATGCGACTATGAGATCTTTGAGCAGTCGATAGGCGCCGCTAAACCCGTTGACATCGATGAAGCGGCGTCGGAAGCTGGGCGACTGCAGGAACAGCCGCTCGTAGCTGGCCCAAATGTCGGCGTCGCGCTGCAGCCGAGAGAGGAGCTCCGCGGCCTGCGGCCCATTGCTGGCATCGTCTGCGGCGGAAGCAGGCGACAAGGGGAATGCTTGGTTAGCGTGTTGACGGAGTGAGATTGAGAGTGACAGATTGACAGAGTGACAGATTGACAGAGTGACATATTGACAGAGTGACAGATTGACAGAGTGACAGGTTGACAGAGTGACAGGTTGACAGAGTGACAGGTTGACAGAGTGACAGGTTGACAGAGTGACAGGTTGACAGAGTGACAGGTTGACAGAGTGACAGGTTGACAGAGTGACAGGTTGACAGAGTGACAGGTTGACAGAGTGACAGGTTGACAGAGTGACAGGTTGACAGAGTGACAGGTTGACAGAGTGACAGGTTGACAGAGTGACAGGTTGACAGAGTGACAGGTTGACAGAGTGACAGGTTGACAGAGTGACAGGTTGACAGAGTGACAGGTTGACAGAGTGACAGGTTGACAGAGTGACAGGTTGACAGAGTGACAGGTTGACAGAGTGACAGGTTGACAGAGTGACAGGTTGACAGAGTGACAGGTTGACAGAGTGACAGGTTGACAGAGTGACAGGTTGACAGAGTGACAGGTTGACAGAGTGACAGGTTGACAGAGTGACAGGTTGACAGAGTGACAGGTTGACAGAGTGACAGGTTGACAAAGCCCTTTGATTAAAACATACAAAAGCAAAGCAAAGGGAGGCCTGGAGCCATCAGAACTCACCATCAGTCGGGATCGGCATCAGCACGGTGGCATTGAAGTCGAATACGCTAATTAAAAAGTTGATGAAGATGACCAGCAGCGATTTGGAGCCGCCCGACTTGCTGCCGCCACCAACCCCGATAGTCAGCAGGAGCTGCTTGTCGCGCTGATCTAAGCTGCCAAAGCCGCCGATGCCGCCGACTCGATCGTCAAGAAAGCCGCCGTCGTCGGCGTCCCACCGACTGCCCGACACGGCGGCAGCGGCCGCGGCAGCCGCAGTGGCGTCCTCGCGAGCTCGCCTGCGCAGCTGGGCCAGCTCGCTGGACACAATCAGGCTCTCAACTAGACGGTAGACGTGCCGGCGCAGCGAGGGCAGCGAGGACAGGTCAAGGAGCTCGCGCAGCACGGCGGAGTCAGATTCAGTAACCGAAGTGGCTGACAGGGCGTACGGCAGCAGGCACAGGCAGTACTTGGCCGTGTTCAAGTAGCGCTGGCGGCATCCACCGTTGCCACCGCCAGCTGCCGTGGAACAGCTGCCCGGCTGTCCGTTATCGTCCTCGCAGTCGGCGTTGATCCCGGTGTCGCCGCTGAGTCGGCTCTGAATTCAGAGAGAAATATTTTGCTATGCTTGAAATTTATACGTCACCATTCCATAGCACCCACCCCACTCCTCGGCACCCCCATTCCTCCGCACCCACCACACTCCACGGCACCCACCCCATTCCTCCGCACCCACCCCATTCCTCGGTACCCACCCCACTTCTCGGCGCCCACCCCGCTCCTACGCAGCCACCCCACTCCTCGACACCCACCCCACTCCTGCGCACCCACCACACTCCACGACACCCACCCCACCCCATTCCTCGGTACCCACCCCACTTCTCGGCGCCCACCCCGCTCCTACGCAGCCACCCCACTCCTCGACACCCACCCCACTCCTCGGCAGCCACCCCACTCCTCGGCACCCACCCCACTCCTCGGCAGCCACCCCACTCCTCGGAACCCACCCACTCCTCGGCAGCCACCCCACTCCTCGGAACCCACCCACTCCTCGGCAGCCACCCCACCACTCCTCACCCTCAGCTCCAGCAGCAGCGGCAGCAGCGCCAGTCGAAGGAACTCGGCTTTGCACTCGCGCCCAGCCAGTTTGATGAGGCGCAGAAACTGCCGCAGCGTCAGACAAGCGGTGGCCGCATCCGAGTTCAAAACCAGCCCAGTGTAGAGAGACAAGAAGCTCCATCGGCTTGGCAAGACAGTCTGAGAAGCTCCGGCAAGGACGTCGAAACTCATCGTCGGCGTCGACGCGCCGACGCGGCAGGTGGCGCAAGAGAACGGCGGCTCGGTCTCGGCTCGCTGAGCTGCCGGCGGCGGCGGCAGATTCGGGCATTCCAGCAGGACGCTGCCGGTGGCCTGACGAAGCGCAGCGGCTACACCAGCTCGACCGATGGCGGCGGGCGCCTCTGAAGCCAGCCTGAGCAGCCGGGCGGCCGAGTCGGCCAGGGGCATGCAGCAGCAGGCACCAACTCTGTCCAGAGTGACCAGGGCGGCCGAGGCAACCGAGACGGCTGGCCGGAGCTGCGAGTCGCTTGGCTGCAGTGGCAGCGGATCGGACAGGTTTTTCTTTTATATGCTACTAGAGAATTAACAGTAGGCGATAAATAAAGTTTAGGAGACTTGAAGTGCAGCTTTTTAGAGAGAAGACGAGAGAAAGGGAGGGAGTGAGGGCGAGAGAAAGGGAGGGAGTGAGGGCGAGAGAAAGGGAGGGAGTGAGGGCGAGAGAAAGGGAGGGAGTGAGGGAGAGAGGGAGAAGGAGAGAGAGGGAGGGAGCGAGAGAGGGAGAGAGGGAGAGGGAGAGAGGCAGAGGGAGAGAGGGAGAGGGAGAGAGGGAGAGGGAGAGAGGGAGAGAGGGAGGGAGCGAGAGAGGGAGAGAGGGAGAGGGAGAGAGGGAGAGAGGCAGAGGGAGAGAGGGAGAGAGAAAAGGAAGCCAAAGGCAAGTGAGAATGAGAGGCAAACTAATCAATCTCATACCTACCTACCTAGATAGATAAATAACCTACCTACCGACAGACCATTTTCAGTATATAGGATTAAGCTACAGATTCCACAGATGAAGCAAAGTCACACTTACCGGCAGCTGAGAGGAAGCGGGCGCATCCGCCAGGCCCAGCAGCAGGCTGGCGAGCTCGGCAGCCAGGCAGACCCGCTCCCTCTGGCCGATCCTGGCCGCAACGAAAGCGTCGCAGTGATGATGCGCGTAGAAGCTGTAGTTGCACAGGCGGTGGCCGCGGCGCCGGCAGCGGCTGAGGTGGGCGAGCTGCACCCGGCAGCGCTTCAGGCCGAGCAGCAGGGAGCCGAGCAGCGACACGCAGGCGGCGGCGCTGGCGGCGGCCTCAGGAAACGGCTGGCCGGCCAGTCGGCGAATAGCGGCGGGACCGTCGGCTTCGAGCCAGGCAACTGGGAGGCGAAGGTCGGCCTGCTCAAGGCCGGAGCTGGCTCGCTCCAGGCGGGAAGCGTGCGCGATCAGCAGGTGCAGAGTGCCGGATATGGTCTGGCCCACCGTGTCCGCCACCTGCTCGGGAGGAGGGGGTGAGCTCTGAGTGGCAGGGAGGGGGGTGAGCTCTGAGTGGCAGGGAGGGGGTGAGCTCTGAGTGGCAGGGAGGGGGGGTGAGCTCTGAGTGGCAGGGAGGGGGGTGAGCTCTGAGTGGCAGGGAGGGGGGGTGAGCTCTGAGTGGCAGGGAGGGGGGTGAGCTCTGAGTGGCAGGGAGGGGGGTGAGCTCTGAGTGGCAGGGAGGGGGTGAGCTCTGAGTGGCAGGGAGGGGGGTGAGCTCTGAGTGGCAGGGGGGGGGGGTTGTCGTGCAATTCACCCCCATAAGGACCAACGCCCAAAGCACAGAGTGTACATGCTCAGGAGCATAGCAGAATGGGCAGGATTGCCTCAGCGCTGGATGCAGGCACCGGTCGCCATTAACTCACCAGCGCCGCATTCTCGGCGGTCATGCAATTCAAGCAGGCATCGCCCAGCTGGAACAGGCTGTCAAACAGTTTGTTGCCTAGCAACACGTTGACTCCGGCGGCACCGCCGAGCAGCAGCGAGTAAGCGCCCGACAGCACAGTGCGCAGGATGTGCTGGCACAGTGCCAGCCGCTTCGGCTTCAGCCAGAGATCGACAACGTCGACGCGGCTCAACACGTCGGCCAGCATGCAGGGCAGGAGCTCCGGGCACAGCGCCTGCTTGGAGCGCCAGGCCTCCCCGGCGCGCCAGTCTGCGGCGAAGGCGGCAGCGGTGGCGACGCTACGCCCGCCGCCCCCAGACGAAGAAGCCGCAGCTGACGCGGCCGAATGACCGGCGACTGCGGCGGTGCTCGGCGCGTCCGTGCGGCAGAGCTGGCACAGCAGCGTTACCAACAGGATGCGAACATCGTCTGCCTCCACTGTTGAATGCCGCTGGGATGCCGATGAATTCGGCGACTGCCGCTGCTGCTGCTGCTGGCTCAGAGATGCCCCTGCCGCTTCTGCGCCTGTGGTGTGGCGTGGGATTGCTTTTGCACTGCTCACACAGTCTTCAATTCCAGTGTCTCACCCCATCCCAGCCAGTCTCATCACGCTCCAGTCTCCCTATCGCAGCCTCACCGCATCCCAATCCAACCCACCCCAATCTAACCCACCCCTATCTAACCCACCCCTATCTAACCCACCCCAATCTAACCCGCCCCAATCTAACCCATCCCAATCAAACCCACCCAAATCTAACCCGCCCCAATCTACCTCATCCCAATCTAACCAAATCCCAATCTAACCCCTCCCAATCCAACCCCTCCCAATCCAACCCCTCCCAATCTAACCCCTCCCAATCTAACCCCTCACAATCTAACCCATCCCAATCTAACCAAATCCCAATCTAACCCCATCCCAATCTAACCCCTCCCAATCCAACCCCTCCCAATCTAACCCCTCCCAATCTAACCAAATCCCAATCAAACCCCATCCCAATCCAACCCCTCCCAATCCAACCCCTCCCAATCCAACCCCTCCCAATCTAACCCACCCCAATCTAACCCACCCCAATCTAACCCACCCCAATCTAACCCGCCCCAATCTAACCCATCCCAATCAAACCCACCCCAATCTAACCCACCCAAATCTAACCCGCCCCAATCTACCTCATCCCAATCTAACCAAATCCCAATCTAACCCATTCCAATCTAACCCCTCCCAATCTAACCCCATCCCAATCTAACCCATTCCAATCTAACCCATCCCAATCAAACCCATCCCAATCTAACCCGCCCCAATCTAACCCCTCCCAATCTAACCCATCCCAATCAAACCCATCCCAATCTAACCCCTCCCAATCTAACCCCTCCCAATCTAACCCATCCCAATCTAACCCCATCCCAATCTAACCCATCCCAATCTAACCCATTCCAATCTAACTCATCCCAATCAAAACCACCCCAATCTAACCCATCCCAATCTAACCCATCCCAATCTAACCCACCCAAATCTAACCCCATGCAGTCTCACCGTTCGAGGCGCCTTCATCAGCCTCTGCAGCGGCGGCGGCGGCGGCGGCAACGGCGGCAGAATTGTCGCCAGAGAGATCGACGTCGCCCTCCTGATCCGACAGCCGGATATCGAAGGTCACGGCCTCGTTCTGCAGCAGGCCGCGCCGATTCGAGCCGCGAATTCCGCCAACAAAATTGTCGGCCGCGGCAGAGTCGACGGTGGCGCCCGCGGCTTGTCGATAAGTGGAGGTTAAGTCGGGCCCGGCGTCCGAGTCGCTGCTACTCGCCAACGCGGCGGCGCTGGCTGGCCGTCGAAGTCGCGACAAGCCCGCAGCCGATGCCGAAGCTGTCAGGCCCGCCGAGTGCCGGGGATTGATGCCAGAGTCAGCTGACGCGCCCGATCCCGCGGCCGAGGCGGCGGCTGCGGCGGCCGGCGCTGCTGCTGCAGCTGCCGCGGAGTCGGCGGTGGCGGCTGCTGCGGCGGCTGCAGCATTGGCCGAGCGCCACTTTCTGGTCCGGCCGCGCTGGCCGCGAAAGCTGCGACCGCCCAGGTCGGTTGGCGGCCGGGAGTTGCCGAAGCAGGATTCGAGCTCGGGCAGTGCCAGGCTAACATCCTCTGTTAAGAAGGTGGCATATTAGAAATGCGATCAGAGTGGCTTGGTCTGTTCTCTAGGGCGATTTTGAGACAATTTTTAAGCACCCATAGGCGATAAATTTTTCACTCACCGCTAGACTTGAAAGTCTCTTTATAATCGCCCATCATCTTGAAGATTGACACCAGAATGCTCGCAAAGTCAAAGCAATCGGACGCGTCCTTAAATGAAAATAAAATTGATCAGATGCAGACAAGAATTATGAGGTTAACTGATTGTGGCCTGAATCAGTTCTGACTGTGGACTGAACCAGTTCTGACTGTGGCCTGAACCAGTTCTGACTGTGGACTGAACCAGTTCTGACTGTGGCCTGAACCAGTTCTGACTGTGGACTGAACCAGTTCTGACTGTGGCCTGAACCAGTTCTGACTGTGGACTGAATCAGTTCTGACTGTGGACTGAACCAGTTCTGACTGTGGCCTGAACCAGTTCTGACTGTGGCCTGAACCAGTTCTGACTGTGGCCTGAACCAGTTCTGACTGTGGCCTGAATCAGTTCTGACTGTGGACTGAACCAGTTCTGACTGTTGCCTGAACCAGTTCTGACTGTGGCCTGAATCAGTTCTGACTGTGGCCTGAATCAGTTCTGACTGCGGCCTGAACCAGTTCTGGCTGTGGCCTGAATCAGTTCTGACTGTGGCCTGAATCAGTTCTGATTGTGGCCTGAACCAGTTCTGACTGTGGACTGAACCAGTTCTGACTGTGGACTGAACCAGTCCTGACTGTGGACTGA
The DNA here is from genome assembly GCA_002269645.1 of Macrostomum lignano. Classification (NCBI taxonomy): domain Eukaryota; kingdom Metazoa; phylum Platyhelminthes; family Macrostomidae; genus Macrostomum; species Macrostomum lignano. The sequence goes on along the minus strand of NIVC01002165.1, from coordinate 149,631 downwards.
ATCAGTTCTGACTGTGGCCTGAATCAGTTCTGACTGTGGCCTGAACCAGTTCTGACTGTGGCCTGAATCAGTTCTGACTGTGGCCTGAACCAGTTCTGACTGTGGCCTGAACCAGTTCTGACTGTGGCCTGAATCAGTTCTGACTGTGGCCTGAACCAGTTCTGACTGTGGACTGAACCAGTTCTGACTGTGGCCTGAATCAGTTCTGACTGGGCTGCGGTCCCCAGAGCTTACCGCAACCTGAAGCCGGCTGAGGGCGTACAGGATGAGCCAGCCCCTGTCGCAAAGCAGGTAGCTGCACAGAGGCTCAATGTCCTGATCATCTTTGCCGTACTTGCAGCAGGCGTTGATGTCGGCAATGAATTCTCTGATAAGCAGGGCGACGCTACTGCGGGTGTCCTTCAGCGACAGGACCGGCTGCTGGTGCCTGTAGCTCAGGTCGAAGAATAGGCGAAGAAATTTGTTCAGGTAGACGGGCTTCTGAAAGTTTAGGACAGTATTATTGATTAAAAGCTTGGACTCCGGGTTGAGAGGTACCAGAGTCATGCGCTTTACTAACATATTAGTTAACTAACTGACTAACTAACTGACTAACTAACTAACTAACTAACTAACTAACTAACTAACTAATTAACTAACTGACTAACTAACTGACTAACTAACTAACTAACTAACTAACTAACTAACTAACTAACTAACTAACTAACTAACTAACTAACTAACTAACTAACTAACTAACTAACTAACTAACTAACTAACTAACTAACTAACTAACTAACTAACCAACTAACTAAATAACTAACTAACTAACTAACTAACTAACTAACTAACTGACTAACTAACTAACTAACTAACTAAATAACTAACTAACTAACTAACTAACTGACTGACTAACTAACTAACTAACTGACTAACTAACTAACTAACTAACTAACTAACTGACTGACTAACTAACTGACTGACTAACTAACTAACTAACTAGCTAACTAACTGACTGACTAACTAACTAACTAACTAACTAACTGACTGACTAACTAACTAACTAACTAACTAACTAACTGACTGACTAACTAACTAACTAACTAACTAACTAGCTAACTAACTGACTGACTGACTAACTAACTAACTAACTGACTAACTAACTAACTAACTGACTAACTAACTAACTAACTAACCAACTAACTAAATAACTAACTAACTAACTAACTAACTAACTAACTAACTAACTAACTAACTAACTGACTAACTAACTAAATAACTAACTAACTAACTAACTAACTAACTAAATAACTAACTAACTAACTAACTAACTAACTAACTAACTAACTAACTGACTGACTAACTAACTAACTAACTAACTAACTAACTAACTAACTAACTAACTAACTGACTGACTAACTAACTAACTAACTAACTAACTAACTAACTAACTAACTAACTGACTGACTAACTAACTAACTAACTAACTAACTAACTAACTAACTAACTAACTGACTGACTAACTAACTAACTAACTAACTAACTAACTAACTAACTAACTAAATAACTAACTAACTAACTAACTAACTAACTAACTAACTAACTAACTGACTGACTAACTAACTAACTAACTAACTAACTAACTAACTAACTGACTGACTAACTAACTAACTAACTAACTAACTGACTGACTAACTAACTAACTAACTGACTGACTAACTAACTAACTAACTAACTAACTAACTAACTAACTGACTGACTAACTAACTAACTAACTAACTAACTGACTGACTAACTAACTAACTAACTAGCTAACTAACTGACTGACTAACTAACTAACTAACTAACTAACTAACTGACTGACTAACTAACTAACTAACTAACTAGCTAACTAACTGACTGACTAACTAACTAACTAACTAACTAACTGACTGACTAACTAACTAACTAACTAACTGACTAACTAACTAACTAACTAACTAACTAACTAACTAACTAACTAACTAACTAACTAAATAACTGACTGACTAACTAACTAACAACTAACTAACTAACTAACAATCTAATAAAAAGACACAGACTCATCAGGTCACCGGTGCACTCGCCTGGCTCATTCTCGCCTTGAGATAATGATCCCAAAAAACGCGGAGACCGTGCGCGTCATCGTCCATGCCGAATTCCCTCAGCTATTATAAGTGCCGCAGGAAGGAACGTTAAGTTGAATTTTGGCGACAGAAATCTTGCGGCATCACTTTGGCCGCTGTGCTCACAGGTTTTTAAGCGTGATTCAAACTTGCTTCAAACTTCAAATATTTATACAGTGTCTGGTTTAGATTCTCTGCAAAAAATAATTAATTTTGACTGATTGATTCAGAAGAAGCAAATTCGCGAAAAAAAACCGGGAGTTATTTAGAAACAGTCACAAAAAAACCGGCTTGTTGATCTCTGTGACTCACTGAGCATTCGCTTAACATTAAATGCAACCCAGGGCTGCAGGGACGAGCGAAGAGAGAGGAGAGGAGGGGTCAAGCACGCCCTACAGCTGATAAAGGATCTCACTGTGCCCTCCCTCTCTTACCTGGCAGTCAATATGTGCGCAGAAGGGGTAGACTTGAGATTGCAAACAGGTCAATGCTGATAATATTTGCTATTTTAGTAGCGCATATTCGTTATAGAAGCACACGCAGACACAGTGAGAGTAGAGAAGGCAACATAGAATCGCCCTACTTAATAGTAAAGTAGCAAAAAATGGAAGAGAATATTTAATTCAAGAAACTGTCACAGTTTCTGTTAGACAAATTAATTTGAATCGAGCAGTGCACACTGAAAGCTAGGCTTGGCCAATGTTTTTAAATATCTAAAGCTATTTTAATGATAACTGCTCTAATTTATTTGAGCTCTGACAGGGAAGGGAGGCAGGGATAAAGGCTCTCAACAAAAAGCTAAGATGCCACATGGCAATTTTCAACTTAGAAATGGCATTTTCATTAATTTCAAGTGTAATAAGAATATAATTGTCAATACAGATACAGAAAAAAATTAAAGGACAAGAGTTGATGCAAAATCATATCAAATTGAACTCACTTTAGTTGCATTTCTTTAATCTCTTAAAAAAGGTATATGATGCTATATTCAATTGGCATTATGAATGTGATTAGCCACAAATTATATTGAATTATTGTCCTTATTCATATCATAATTTTGAATAACTATTTGCAGCATTAGCTATTGCTATATTTAAAAAATGCACATTTTTGAACCTTGGTTGATTTGCTCCTTATGAATGCTTTTTAGATTTTAAGAAAAAGCTAAAGTTTTGAAGATAATTTTTTAAATATAACTTTTTTCTTTTTATAAATATTTTTATAAAAATAAATAGCCTAATAAATTTGTAGAAATACAAAAAATTCAAACAAACTATCACTAAAAATGAAATATCTATCAATTTTAGCAAAGACAAAGATATAATAACTAGTAATAGGAAATTAGGCCATTTTATAATTTTATTTTATTACTTAGAAATTTCTTTTACTTTATTTTTCTTAAATTCAATGTTCATAAAAAATTTAGCCCTTTAATATTACATTTCCATATACTAAAAATGGTCTGTTGGTATCTATCTATTGGTATGCGATCAATTTTATAAAAAACAGCTCAACCAATTTTCTTCAAACTTGCACTGTTCAATCAAAAAAATTTCCGTGATGGTACATGCAACATGGCTAAGAAATTGCTAAATGCTAAAGGGATTAAATTTCTACTAAAAAGTAAGATCAACTAGCCAAATTTAGTTTATTATTTGGCGAAAACGTGATCACAATAGGTCAAGAATCGCAATCTCTAGAGCGTTATGGACAAACATGTAAACCTTAGATTTAGTATACTTGGATTTATTTTTTTTAATACATTTGTTCATCTTAATATTCCAATTGTAAGCTACAAAACTGGTGTAATTTTCTATACCTACAAGCTAAACAAGCATAGTTGCAACAATAGGAAAAATGTATGGATATATTAATTACAACTGATTTCATAATGCATAAGCCTAAAGTTTTCACATACTGAACAGAAGCAGACTATATACTAGTTACTTTATTTTTAATGTTTAGCATGCTTTTGATGTTGGTATAAGATGTTTTTAATTTTTTTTACAATTGACTAACTTAAATTAAACTTAAAGCAGAAAAAATGGGTAGAAAATTTGAGCAAAATTAGCTAAATTGTTTTATAATTTCCTTTCAACCTTTCAATATATAATATAATTGTCTTCCAGTTTCCTTTAAAACATCTTGTGCACAAAAAATATAACTGAATATATGTCTAAAAAACTGAGGAAACTTGGCTAGGAAAAAAAAGGGGGAAAAGAAACAGCACAAGCGCTCAAACTTCTAAACTTGGCTGATGTGAACAATAAAACAGTTATTATAAACATAACTAAATGCGAAATAATTGAAATTGGTGAATGATTATTGCTTAAATATTTTTTCTAGAGTGTATCAGTATCCGTATCAGTTTCTAGAGTGTATTCATCGAAAAAATTAGTGGGCACGATAATGCCTTACGTGGCCATGCATCTTTACTGCAATCCACCATACAGTACCAGTGTCTTAGAAAAAGCAAAAACGTATTAATTATCACGGTTTTTAAAACAATTTGGATTTTAAAATATTCTAGTTTTAAAAGTTTTATTCCAAAACTAGCTAAGTTCTAAAATAACCTGCATGTTATTTTGTCATTCAACAAAGAACTATTTTGTTTAACTTAGATGTATCTCCAGCTTTTAAAACCGTTGACTTCTTTGGACCATTCATGCTGTGTGAATAAGGACAATAATATCATCATCACTTCTGTCTTCAACTCAAAAATCTCAATGTTTTACTGTCTAATTAGTACATGCTTGTTTTTGGCTTCACTAAAGAGATAATCTAATCATCAACGGAAAATTATCTCCCATTAAAACAAAAATTCGCTTCACGTTTATCTAAAAAAGTTTCCTTTCCTTGACTTTTATATGCGAAATAACCGGAAAAATTTTTCAGCGGGAATTGCAATTTAGGGAAAAAAATTGCGAGCACTGCACGTATATACTTTTAATTAAAACAAACACGGCCCTGGGCATGGTCACAGCCTCCTTATCATTCACTGTACTGAAACTTCCCTCTTATGATTCGCATCATGCCTTGCATCTAGTCTCTGCAGAAGTAGCCACCTTTTCCATTCAGCAAAATATTTCGATCATTCTTTTCCAAGGAAAATCGCACTAAAGAAACCTAACCAAACTGCTAACATCTCATCTCTCGCAAACGCCTCGATACCTTTGTTGACTGATTCATATTATTTTTAACACTCTGTGAATGTACGGTCGAAAGATGCACGAAAAGCCTAAGAGTTGTTTTGCAAAGCGGGAGACAAGAGCAGACAAACTGATTGAATTGTGGAAAAGCGCGAGCATGTTGGAAACAAGATTTTCTATGCATGGACTACAGGCAGCAGCGTGCAATCGGAATCAGCTGCTTCAATCTCGTGCTGCATATTTCCGCTTTACAGAGAACAGTGAGATTCGAAAATAACCAACTGCGGTTTCTGCGGTCCGCATATACGAGCGTATAATGCATATCCGTGGCAGATTTATTCATGCAAGGGTTTCAACTTGATTTCATAGGGCGTCACCAGAATTGGCTTTAGTATGCCACATAGGGGTACATGTACGTTAGCGGAATGGGCGACCCCTAGCTTGCCTCCCGCTGTGTCGCAGACCACCCTGCAGCTATACCACGCAGGTCTGCGGGATCACACAGGTCTGGGAGTCACACAGGTCGTTCACCACTTCATTCCCTGATTGCACGCATCCCTTTATTCCTTTGTTGACCCCTTCATTCCCTGGTTGCACCCCTTCATTCCTTGGTTGCACCACTTCATTTCCTGATTGCACCCCTTCATTCCTTGGTTGCACCCCTTCATTCCCTGATTGCACCCCTTCATTCCTTGGTTGCACCCCTTCATTCCCTGATTGCACCCCTTCATTCCTTGGTTGCACCCCTTCATTCCCTGATTGCACCCCTTCATTCCTTGGTTGCACCCCTTCATTCCCTGATTGCACCCCTTCATTCCTTGGTTGCACCCCTTCATTCCCTGATTGCACCCCTTCCTCACTGTTCATTCCCTGATTGCACCCCTCCATTCCTTGGCTGCACACCTTCACTCCTTGGTTGCACCCCTTCATTCCTTGGCTGCACCCCTTCACTCCTTGGTTGCACCCCTAGCTTCATTCCTTGGTTGCACCCCTTCACTCCTTGGTTGCACCCCTAGCTTCATTCCTTGGTTGCACCCCTTCATCCCTTGGTTGCCACCCCTTCATTCCCTGATTGCACGCATCCCTTTATTCCCTTGGTTGCCACCCCTTCATTCCCTAATTGCACGCATCCCTTTATTCCCTTGTTGCACGCACCCCTTCATTCCTTGGTTGCACCCCTTCATTCCCTGATTGCACCCCTTCATTACTTGGTTGCACCCCTTCATTACTTGGTTGCACCCCTTCATTCCTTGGTTGCACCCATTTATTTCCCTGATTGCACCCCTTCATTCCTTGGTTGCACCCCTTCATTCCCTGATTGCACCCCTTCCTCACTGTTCATTCCCTGATTGCACCCCTCCATTCCTTGGCTGCACCCCTTCACTCCTTGGTTGCACCCCTTCACTCCTTAGCTGCACCCCTTCACTCCTTGGTTGCACCCCTTCACTCCTTAGCTGCACCCCTTCACTCCTTGGTTGCACCCCTTCATTCCCTGATTGCACGCATCCCTTTATTCCCTTGTTGCACGCAACCCTTCATTCCCTGATTGCACCCCTTCATTTCCTGATTGCACCCCTTCATTCCCTGATTGCACCCCTTCATTCCCTGATTGCACCCCTTCATTCCCTGATTGCACCCCTTCATTCCCTGATTGCACCCCTTCATTCCCTGATTGCACCCTTTCATTCCCTGATTGCACCCCTTCATTCCCTGATTGCACCCCTTCATTCCCTGATTGCACCCCTTCATTCCCTGATTGCACCCCTTCATTCCCTGATTGCACCCCTTCATTCCCTGATTGCACCCCTTCATTCCTTGGTTGCACCCCTTCATTTCCGTGGTTTGCCGTCTTTCTCTCCTCACTTAGACACCCACAGAGCATGCTTGGGGCAATGTAAATGCTTAACGGACGAACAAGTTAGACAAGCAATCAACTAAGGATAAAGAGACACTGTTAGAATCGAGCCCTGCGGGTCCGATGCCGCATAAAAAGTTTATCGAACCTATTGGGAAATAATGAAGAGAGCTTGAGTTCCGAATTAGAGAAAAAAACAGTTTGGTTTTGGTTAGTAGAAAATTTTCTGTGCCAATAATTGCTGCCTGGGTTGCAGCTAGTACGCGCATTTGCCCAATTGCGCATGGCTTTGGACATAAGCGCGCGCGGCGCAGACGCCGAGGCGGCAAAAATTCAGCCCGAAGGTATCGCGAGGCAATTAGGGGGTTGTGCCGAGCAGGGGCCGAGCATGTCTAGCTAGAAATCTGTGGGGGGGGAGACGCGAGGATTTGCCGGCCATCGCGACTTCCTGGCCCTGAGGCAGGGCGAGAGACACAGGGGGAGGTGGAGCAAATCACAACATAAACTGAGTCGCAAGCAACACATGGTGCACATCGTTAGCAGCTCACGCTGGCTCTCTCTCTACTCGCCTCACCCTCCGCCCTGATTAGGGTTCAGAGCCGGAGTTTTCCCAGGCTTCGTTTCTCCACTCCCCACTGCTAATTGCGGCTCTGGGGAGGCAAACCCACTGCTACACGCATCACACAATCACACACTCTCTCTCCTCACTACTTCTCACTCAGTTTTGAACCCCGGGGGATCCTCAGCGCCCCCCTGCCGATGATCTCGAGGGGTGGGGGTTGGGGGAGGAGACGAGAGCCCCGCAGCCTGTCTGGCTGGTGCTGCCGCTGCTGTTGTTGTTGAGTTGCACAGGGGGGGGGGGCGGCTGTCCGACTCAACACTGGCAGAGGGGGAATGCGGGACTTGCGCAGAAGTGGCTGAACGAGGCAGCAATTTGTCCGCGGCCGCTGGTCTGGAGCAGATATAGAAAAACTTCAGCAAAAAAAGTGGGTAAGGGGGGCACGGCCCGGGCAAAACTCGAGAGGTTGCACGGGATTTTCATGCCGATTTCTGACTGACACCGCAAATCTTCCTCAAATCCTCCAAGCCTCTCGGTAGTTCTGCTTTTGGGCTCTCGTTGGAACATAAAAGATCCCTGTGTGCTCAAGGTCTTTGTCTACGGGGTCTGCTTGCATTACAGTATGGTAGGCAATGTTGCAGCAGCTTGGGACTGGCTTCCAGTGTATACACTGTTTGCACTGTTATAAGCGCGTCAGATAACAAATGATTGCATGGCCGAATATTTTTGAACTTTCAACTTCAGATCTAACATTTTCAACAAAGTTAAAAGTGAATGGCTGAAAGCAGTGAGAAAGCTTTAGTTGAAAGATAACTAAATATAGAAAGCATTCACGAACACCCCCTTTCAAACTATCGTGCATTGCACCAAGCAGCCCACTTGCATCGAACGACCATAGATGAATTATGGACCTGTCACTTGTCATTTGTTATGCAACACGTCCAGTACGCTCTTGCTCTAACCAAGAGTGCGCGTTCATGGCACTGCGCGCTTTGGAAGGCGTTCCTTTCACCGTAATTTTGGATTTCCACAATCCCGCATCGTGTTTATCTCAGAGAAATTTTCATCTGCGAGGACACAATGTTTCTAGTAGCAAATCATGCTCAGCATTTACAGCATCGACCGCAGATTTAATCATTAATTTGTCGCACCTCACCTGCACTGCAGCTCCCAAATCCAGCAAGGTCGCCTGAAAAACTGCGACTTTCACTCGCGGCTGCCGTCCGTCAGCCTTTTCAGCTGCTGTTCCATCCGATGTCACCCCGAAACCTCCAACCCATCAATTTCCGAATGAAGGGGCGGACAAAATGAGGCAGCAGTTGGGGACAATTACATCTCCGAGGGCTCTCATTACTCAGGACAGGATGGGAAGGAGGCCGTTGAGAACTCGAGAGGACTTTTTCTCTGTCCACCTGCAGCGGTCATCCTCTAACTGCGCCTGATCTGTAATTCTTGCCGTCTACCCAGAGCCCTTTGATTTTTCCCTCGCATCGGGGGGTGCATCCTGTCTACTTGTTGTGCGGCGTCTCTTTCATAACGCAGGGATGTCAGGGAAACCTGCGGTTCCCTCTGATGGCTGGGATTGCTGGAATGGTGAGAATGGTGGCTTATGGGGGTTGCTCAGGTGATGCTTTGAGCCAAAGCTCACAGGGGATGCTGACACTCGTATCTTAGGCTAGATAGAGATGAGCAATAGTGACTGTACAAGGTCAAAACCTACATGCAGTTTGTTGAAAACTTTTTATTCCGTTTCTAGCATTGGACAGCTCAATAATGGTTGCATCTCCGCGTCGTTCACATCTTCTCCACATCGACTCATTTTTTGCAGACAAAACGGCATTTGGAGACTACTGAAAATCTAGGCGACTGTACGTTTGTGTCGTACATGGCTGCGAATCGCACGACAACCCCCTCCCGGCCAATTTTTGTGCACACAAGCCCCAAATAAATTTGACCGCTTACAGAATCGAACATCCATCATCTTACCGGTGTTAAAATATAGCCTACATCTGCATGGTGAGATATATGTTTGCATGTCTGCACCAGTCTGCGCTGTGCAAGGGAGTGAGGGAGCTCAGGAGTGATTGAAGGCAAGTGCAGCCGCTGCCTCCCTCTTGCGCCGACCTCCTCCAGCTAAACTTTGCTGTGCGACATTCAACCCCAGAAATCTTCGCCATGCATTGTCTCCGGCCGGCTGTTGACACAGGGGGGCCGGTGGCTCTCGAAACCTTCAGCTGCCGCAGCTGCCGATATTCCCTGGGAGAATCTTCCCGCAAATTGCCAATCGAAAACTGCAACAGGTCCAAATTGCTCAGGCTCGCATGTCGGACTTCTCAACTCGTCCTGAGAACAGAAAGTCGTCTAGATAGACATTCTGTCTGCTCTGCCTAGCTTTTCTTGATGTAGAATTTGTCAAAATTTTGCTGCAGTGTCAACAAGAAAGCGCGGCTGAATGGCAGAAGTGCGCGCTTGACTCAACAAAGCAAAGTTTTCAGAACTGACGAGCTCTTAAATCTATGAACCATTTTTCCTGTGACTGGATTTTAATTGGCTTGAATAAATCTGACAGAAATTCGTGGCGCTCGATGGGGCACTGTTTTCACGTGCTGTGTTTAAACTATGACTGTTTAGGGGCTGCGTGTTTAGCTTGACTTGTGTCTCTAATTTTGTCGCCAATTATGTCGTTAATTTTGTCGTTAGTTGTGTCGCTAATTGTGTCGTCCCATATACTAAAAATGGTTTCAATTGTTTGGTTTGTTTCTAATTGTATTTCTAATTTTTCACAAACTAGGTCGTTAATTAAGTTGCTAACTGTGTCTATAATTGTGCCTCTAATTGTGTCGCTAATTTTGTCGCTAGTTGTGTCGCTACTTATGTCGGTAATTGTGTCGCTAATTGAGTCGCTAATTGAGTCGCTAGTTGTGTCGCTAATTGTGTCGCTAATTTTGTCGCTGATTGTGTCGCTAATTGTGTCGCTAATTGTGTCGCCAGTTGTGTCGGTAATTGTGTCTGTAATTGTTTCGCTAATGTGTCGCTAATTTTGTTGCTATGAACGTTACGAGCAATTAAGTCGCTAGTGTTGTCGCCACTTGTTTATTGTAAGGTTAAGTTCTGCCTTCAACCCACTGTTCGCCTGACAACTAAGATTATTGATAGCATCAGACACCTCAACCACCTGTAATCCCAGCAGCACAGAATTTTCCGCTTATAACAGAGCTGAAAATCTTCGAGCTCGCGCATTTCTTGTCTTCTTCTAAACGTTTTTTTTTCTATCGCGCGATTGTGCGATCCGGCGCCCAGGGGAATCGAACCCCCAACCTGCCCGCCGCTAACCTGATTGGGAATCGCCAATCCGGAGTCCCCACGCGCAATCGGGCTCTCCGTTGCAGTCCCCCCTCCCCCCCTAGGGACTCGGCCTTCATTACTGCCCATTGGAGAGCCGAGCCAGCCAGTTCGTTCCCCGTATCAACTCGCATGAGAATGAAGACTGAGAACAAAAATCTCAGGAAAATATGCAAATCTTTCAGCTGCTGGCGCTGAATTTGTGAGACAGCCGAGAAAAACATAGAATGTCAGTGTGAACTATGACTTATTGTCAGTGTGAACTATGACTGATTGTCAGTGTGAACTATGACTGATTGTCAGTGTGAACTATGAATGATTGTCAGTGTGAACTATGACTGATTGTCAGTGTGAACTATGACTGATTGTCAGTGTGAACTATGACTGATTGTCAGTGTGAACTATGACTGATTGTCAGTGTGAACTATGACTGATTGTCAGTGTGAACTATGACTGATTGTCAGTGTGAACTATGACTGATTGTCAGTGTGAACTATGACTGATTGTCAGTGTGAACTATGACTGATTGTCAGTGTGAACTATGACTGATTGTCAGTGTGAACTATGACTGATTGTCAGTGTGAACTATGACTGATTGTCAGTGTGAACTATGACTGATTGTCAGTGTGAACTATGACTGATTGTCAGTGTGAACTATGACTGATTGTCAGTGTGAACTATGACTGATTGTCAGTGTGAACTATGACTGATTGTCAGTGTGAACTATGACTGATTGCTCTCTCGTAAACTATAACTGATTGCTCTCGTGAACTATGACTGATTGCTGTCGTGAACTATGACGGATTGCTCTCATGAACTATGACTGATTGCTCTCGTAAACTATGACTGATTGCTCTCATGAACTATGACTGATTACTCTCGTGAACTATGACTGATTGCTCTCATGAACTATGACTGATTGCTGTCGTGAACTATGACTGATTGCTCTCGTAAACTATGACTGATTGCTCTCATGAACTATGACTGATTACTCTCGTGAACTATGACTGATTACTCTCGTGAACTATGACTGATTGCTCTCGTGAACTATGACTGATTACTCTCATGAACTATGACTGATTGCTGTCGTGAACTATGACGGATTGCTCTCGTGAACTATGACTGATTACTCTCGTGAACTATGACTGATTGTCAGTGTGAACTATGACTGATTGTCAGTGTGAACTATGACTGATTGTCAGTGTGAACTATGACTGATTGTCAGTGTGAACTATGACTGATTGTCAGTGTGAACTATGACTGATTGTCAGTGTGAACTATGACTGATTGCTCTCTCGTAAACTATAACTGATTGCTCTCGTGAACTATGACTGATTGCTGTCGTGAACTATGACGGATTGCTCTCATGAACTATGACTGATTACTCTCGTGAACTATGACTGATTGCTCTCGTAAACTATGACTAATTGCTCTCATGAACTATGACTGATTACTCTCGTGAACTATGACTGATTGCTGTCGTGAACTATGACTGATTGCTGTCGTGAACTATGACTGATTGCTGTCATGAACTATGACTGATTGCTGTCATGAACTATGAAAAAGGCTTGCCAAAATCCAAAGGTCTCAAGCACACCATCATAAACAATCTCACAAAAACATTGGAAAATGCAGTATTAAAAACACCGTTTAAACAGCCCCGTAAGATGAGATGGTAAAAATAATCTATCTCAGCAGCGAATTCCACCCGGAGAAGTCGAGATGGCCGCCATGCAGGCAGCTTTAAGCTGGCAAGCTATCCAGCTCCGGGTCTCGTGTGTCTTCTTTTGTCAGCTGAAGGGCCGACCCCACTCTCTATCGGTAATCGCTCTGGGAGTTGAGACGGGGGGGCGGCTCTTAGAGTCGGCACTCGCGGCACTTGGCCTCCCTGCAGCACCTGCCCCACCCCCTTCCCAGCTCTCGGCTCGGCCTGGCATTTAAGCGGATTTGCCCCGACTTCGCTTGCTGCGGATCAAATGCGGGGATTTAAAAAAAGAGAAAAATCCCCTCCACCCATTGAGCCGCGGCCTGGCCTCGATTCTGCCAACCCCCCCCCCCACCCACTTCCTTGAGCCTCCCAGTGGAAAGAGCCGAAATCTCAGGGGAGATCGCAAGGCGATTAGTGTTTCATAATACACCCCCCCAAGAAGGTGACTCCCGACTTCCCCTCCGCGATATCCTCAATCCCGAACGCGGACTGGGTGGGAGGGAGAGCACAGAGCGCACCCGAGAAATTCTTGTCCACAAACAACCGCTGCGTTGAAAAATATTGATTGAAACTTGTCGCCGCCAAGGACAGCTATTATTATAATAGCGGCTTGGACTGGAGGCCGGCAGCGAACTTCAGTGCAGCGCCGGCTAAGATTTGGGAAGAATTTTTGTCAGGAGTCGAGAAAAAGGATTTTTGAGCCGGGAGTGAGAACTGGTCCGGGGGAGATGAAGAGCCGGAGGGAGCAGCAGCAGCACAGTGGAAGCTGCGAGAAGCCTCAGGAAATGAGGCTCAGACCCCGGGAGCCCGTGGGTGAGGAAGGGGCACCGGCGCGATGTCCCACCCTCCATCGCGCTCCAACCTCTGCTCTGTCCCGTTACGTGAATGGGATAATTAATTAAAGTGAGGAAGCTGGCTGAAAAACACGACAGGAAGGGGGTGGCGGGGCGGCTCCACCGCACCAGACCCGAGCCCAGGCCCTGGCACCGCACGCACAGGGGTCGGGGAGGGGACGGCGGTGGCAGCGGCGGAGGACTCAAAACTGCCGTGCCCTGCGGAGATTGGAGAGGCCGCGGGAGGACAAGAGAGGAAACGGGGCGTCGGAGCGGGAGAGGCCGAGGGAGATTTCAGCTTGAAGGTAGAAAAAATTTTGCAGGGGAAGGGACTGCCGCGCGGACCCCAAAGCATCCGCCACGGGACTGCCGAGGAGGGGGGGTCAGGGACCCCGGGGGGACGGGAGCGCGGAGATGGGGGGCCACTTAGATGATGGGGGTTCCGGTTTCAAGTCATTTACCGCACGTGGAGAGCGGCCGGGCCCCGGGAGCGGAGCGGAAAGGGGACTTCTAGCCAGCCCCCGCTGCTTAAGCTGCAGCCTCGCTCACCCACTTCTGCCTTGCCAGCCTCTCTGCCCCATCAGACGGTCGCCTGCCCGGCCTCTTTCTGGCTGGAGAGGCCAGCGCGCCTCTCTATTTTACTTCCCTGAAGCGTTCTCCCCATTCCCCGCTCCCGCATCCACCCTCCCAGGTGAATGGCACGGCAGGGCAGCTCCGGAGGCCCCCGCCGCGAGCCACGAGCCACAGAACAGGAAGTGGAGCCCATCGGAACGGAGGCTTCTGGGCTCAGTCAGAAAGGGAGAGAGAGAGAGAGAGAGAGAGAGAGAGAGAGAGAGAGAGAGGGGTGCCGGCGGTCTCGAGGCCGCCTGCATCTCCGCCTTGCAGTGGTTCGATCATCAGTCACAATGGCATCCAACGAGTTCGCATCATTAACACTCGAGCTCCAGTGGAGAATATGAAGGCCTGGAGAGCATTGGCTGGAACTAGAATTTCGGCATTCAAAAATGTTCCTTTAACAATGAGCAGGGCGCGTAACGCTAAAAAATGCGCTCTCCAAGCATTCTGTTGTTTTTTCTGCTTCTTCTGACAATGGAATCTTCTTGGACTCATTCTGCTGCTGCTGCTGCTGCTGCTGCTGCTGCTGCAGAAGCAAACGGCTTTTTCGGCAAAAAATCCGCCCCGCGCCCGTAAAAAGGCATTGTGCTGAGAAGCGCAGTGAGCCGGGCCCGCCGGTCCTGCGCGGAGGAGCTCCCGGCCGCCGACCCCCCCCCCCTAAGCGGCCGATCGACAGGGCGATTAGCGAGGCGGAAACCCGCCGTGTGCCGAGCGGCTGCCACTCCAAGGCCGCCCAGGATGAATTCAGGCGGATCGGCGGGGGGGAGAGCTTCCAGCTTCTGCGCTTCATCATTCCGCTGAGTCTCTCCCGCTGCGTCTCTTTTTTGGCTCTGCTCCCCGGCCTCTGCTGCTGCTTCCAGGAGACGGAACTGAGAGGCCATGGGGGCTTCGCTTCGCATCCTTGGTTCGGCAAAAATTCTACGAAAGACAGAGTCTGACTGTTTCTGCTTGAGCTTTTTATCAACAGCCCGGTGAAAATGCAGATTCTGCTGCTTCTGCTGCTGCCTGTTTCAAAACTGTCTTCAAAATTGCCTGTTTCTGTCTGTCTGTCTGTCTGTCTGTCTGTCTGTCCGTCTGTCTGTCTGTCTGTCTGTCTGTCTGTCCGTCTGTCTGTCTGTCTGTCTGTCTGTCTGTCCGTCTGTCTGTCTGTCTGTCTGTCTGTCTGTCCGTCTATACATTATTGCAAATATAATCTACCTCAGCAATAAGTTTCGATCGCATGGCCTCAGCATGGATGCCCAGCTGCCCTTTTACCAAGCGACTTCCGTGCTCACCCAGCCAGTGGCCCGTAACCCTCCTGACTCTGCATCTGTGCCTGCTTCCGCATCGCATATACCCGCAGAAAATGGCAAAACCAGGTGAAATTTGACAGCTCAACGCAAAGCTCCGACCGCCTCCAATTTTTGCCAGCCGTCCAGAAGAGAAACACTTTTAAGCGCGCATTCTGCAGGACTGACAAACCTATGTGAAAAAACTGTCACAGTTATACTCAGGGATGTTGCCGCTGTCCACCAGACACACTGGGGAGGTCCGCAGCTGCCCCTCTGCCACATCTGGGGAAAAAAGCAGAACTGGCGCTGGGAATTCATTTGCAAATTATCTCATCTTGGCCGCTGAGCGAGTGAGATGGAGATGAGGCTGAGCAGGGAAAAAAAGTAATTTCTTCCCAATCGGGACAGCAGACCGGGGGGGACACGGGAGGGGGGGGGGCGAGAGGACAAAAGAAGCCGCCGACCAGGCCACTCCGCCAGCGAAATTTCATTAATCCCATCGAGCCGGGCCGGATGTAACAAAAGCTTGGTGTGTCTCCCAGCTGTGATGATGCCGGCACTCCAGGCTGGAGGCTGAGGGGCTCCTCCACCGTTATCCATACTGCCCCCCTCTTCATTTCTCTCTCGTCAGGGAGCGAATCTCGGCACAATTTTCATCAACGAGGGCCCAGCGGTTGCCCCCGTCACCCACTCGCCTCAATCAGGCACCAATCTGGACGGCAGAAATGCTCGCACTGTATCTTTTTTTCCTTGCCGATCAATTTTTATGGGACAGCCGGGTCAGTTTTGGCATAGCCCTGCCCTAACCCTAACCTAAAAAAGCCTAAACCTAACCCTAAACTTTAACTTAACCCTAACTCTATTGCAATCGCTGCTGTCATTACTGTCATGCATTGCAATCTCTGCTGTCATTACTGTCATGCATTGCAATCTCTGCTGTCATTACTGTCATGCATTGCAATCTCTGCTGTCATTACTGTCATGCATTGCAATCGCTGCTGTCATTACTGTCATGCATTGCAATCTCTGCTGTCATTACTGTCATGCATTGCAATCTCTGCTGTCATTACTGTCATGCATTGCAATCTCTGCTGTCATTACTGTCATGCATTGCAATCTCTGCTGTCATTACTGTCATGCATTGCAATCGCTGCTGTCATTACTGTCATGCATTGCAATCGCTGCAGTCATTACTGTCATGCATTGCAATCGCTGTTGTCATTACTGTCATGCATTGCAATCGCTGCTGTCATTACTGTCATGCATTGCAATCTCTGCAGTCATTACTGCTGTCATTACTGTCATGCATTGCAATCTCTGCTGTCATTACTGTCATGCATTGCAATCGCTGCTGTCATTACTGTCATGCATTGCAATCGCTGCTGTCATTACTGTCATGCATTGCAATCTCTGCTGTCATTACTGTCATGCATTTCAATCTCTGCAGTCATTACTGTCATGCATTGCAATCGCTGCTGTCATTACTGTCATGCATTGCAATCTCTGCTGTCATTACTGTCATGCATTGCAATCGCTGTTGTCATTACTGTCATGCATTGCAATCTCTGCTGTCATTACTGTCATGCATTGCAATCGTTGCTGTCATTACTGTCATGCATTGCAATCGCTGCTGTCATTACTGTCATGCATTGCAATCTCTGCAGTCATTACTGTCATGCATTGCAATCGCTGCAGTCATTACTGTCATGCATTGCAATCTCTGCTGTCATTACTGCAGTCATCAGACAATGAAAACTGGAATTTAGAGAGCCCCTTTTAGCGAGGAGCTTGGACAGCAGATTCGGAAGAATCAAGTCGCACAATGAGCCCCCATGCTTCTAAAAGCAAAGGCAGAATAATTGAATTCGGTACTTAAACAAAATTGGTCTAATTCTTACAATCGAAAGCCAGGATTAAGACGGTTTTCAATTAATTTGCAAGCGAAAATGATTTATCAATCAGTCGTCTTTCAAGAGGCCCGCATGCCTGTTGATGAAGATTTCTAAGAAAAAAAATCAGCATCCCAGGATTCCCGGCCGCGATTGACAGAGAAATAGAAAATTTCCCCCAGGAATTTGACTGCTTGCTTGGGGACGTCAAGAATAGTCAACCACCTGACAGCCGAGTCCCTTGGGATCTCCCAGCGCTGGGCGGCCGGCATGTCAAAATGCAAATAAAAAAGTCGAAGGGAGCCCAGATGCCAGCTGGTAGCGCAATATATTAGTCTATCTGTGAGCCGTATGGGCGGGTCAGGAGCGTGCCTCATTCGTTGCGCGCGCTCCCCTTAATGTTTGTTTGTTTGAACTGGAATTTATCGTTACTCCCTATTAGCAATGGGGTGTCACAGTGGAAGTCATATTCATATTCATAGGCATTGAGCATACAGAACAGGTTTGCGCCATCTTGAACCGCTTGGAGCCAAAATTATCGCACCTTCTTCGCAAAGTTCCGCATTCCTATACGCTTGCCTCCACTGCCAGATCCCCAAGGGACTTGCCGGGGTCACGAAGGATTTTCGCCCCTGGGACACCGTCTGTACGTCCCCAATGAGCCGTGCTCGGTCTGTTTCCATGCAGTGGGCGACTGTCCTGTGGCTTGGCCCGGCTTAAGCCGGCGCAGCTGGCGGCAAAGCTTTCCGAATTTAACAATAGAAAATCGAAATTATAGTGGCAGGCCGCTGGCAGTTCCGGGTGCCAGTCAGCACTGAACCGAAGCAGGGATGGAGGGACTCGGAAAGAGGGACTGGGAAGGAGGGACTGGGAAGGAGGGACTCGGAAAGAGGGACTGGGAAGGAGGGACTCGGAAAGAGGGACTGGGATGGAGGGACTGGGAAGGAGGGACTGGGAAGGAGAGACTGGGAAGGAGGGACTCGGAAAGAGGGACTGGGATGGAGGGACTGGGAAGGAGGGACTGGGAAGGAGGGACTGGGAAGGAGGGACTGGGATGGAGGGACTGGGATGGAGGGACTGGGAAGGAGGGACTGGGAAGGAGGGACTGGGATGGAGGGACTGGGATGGAGGGACTGGGAAGGAGGGACTGGGAAGGAGGGACTGGGAAGGAGGGACTGGGAAGGAGGGACTCGGAAAGAGGGACTGGGAAGGAGGGACTGGGAAGGAGGGACTCGGAAGGAGGGACTCGGAAAGAGGGACTGGGATGGAGGGACTGGGAAGGAGGGACTGGGAAGGAGGGACTGGGAAGGAGGGACTCGGAAAGAGGGACTCGGAAAGAGGGACTCGGAAAGAGGGACTCGGAAAGAGGGACTCGGAAAGAGGGACTGGGAGAGAGGGACTGGAGCTGGAGAGAGCGGAATTGAAGGGAGACAGAGCAGAGGTCGGCAAAGATCAATGAACTCAAGGGCTTGGCAATGAAATCCAACGCATGACTTTGCGCCCACAATAAAACCAAAAGCAGGCCAGCATACTGGTGAAACTTGCTGTAAAATGGGTCTACAACCTTAATAGCATTCCCACCTTAATAATCCCCCCCCCCGGTCAGGAGAGCCGGGCGGAGCAGTCGCAGGAAGTGGCCGGCACTCTGGGTCGGTTCGGCTGCCTCAATGGCCGAAGTGCCGGGGCTCCACTTCCCAGCCAGGAAACCCGGCCTAGTGCTTTCTCCCCCTTTCCCCCCAATCTCCATTCTTCTTGCTCGCCAAGCAATACGTTTTTTTTACCTGCGGAGTTCTTAATGTCGCCCATTTTTTACATTCTCATCCTCAACTTTGCCTCGAGAGGTTTGGCGGGCTCTCCATCTCTCTCGTTCTCTATCCACTGCGAGCCTGGCCTGCCCCGGACCTGTGAGGCAAGCGCAGTGCGACACTTGAAAGATTTTCCGCATCTGCTGTCTCCTCTGCTGTCTCCGTTATCTCTCTTGTCTTGTCCTCTCTCGCTCCCCCCTCTTTACTCTCTGCTGCCAGAAAGATTTTCCTGGTTGAACTGAACTTCAGGGCCGCACTTCCGGCAAGTCTCCGGCTGACAGCTGCAGCTGACAACAATTGACTTGCCAATGCCGTCTGCTCTGCAATCCTGGAGTGATTCTTTTCTATTCCTCTCAGGGAGAAGGATGTGACTTGAAGGTTTCTAATCGATCAGATTTGAATGCCTGATCAATGATCGATCAGCTCTTTGGATGCCGGCTTCTGTACTGCAGTGCATGCCGCATTTGCATTGGCGGATTGAAATCACACGGACTCAAGATAATCCTAGAGTGATCGAGGCCTGATCATAACCAGCGCCTCACAGATTCCAGTTAGGGCACTTCTCAGACAGCGCCACACTGATCTCAGACAGCGCCACACTGATCTCAGACAGCGCCACACTGATCTCAGACAGCGCCACACTGATCTCAGACAGCGCCACACTGATCTCAGACAGCGCCACACTGATCTCAGACAGCGCCACACTGATCTCAGACAGCGCCACACTGATCTCAGACAGCGCCACACTGATCTCAGACAGCGCCACACTGATCTCAGACAGCGCCACACTGATCTCAGACAGCGCCACACTGATCTCAGACAGCGCCACAGATTCTTACCACAGCTTCTTATTTGCCGATCAAACTCAACTATTGTAACTATTGGATTGGATTAAGGCACTGCAGCAACGCGCGGTGAGATTAGCGCTTCAACAAATCCTTATACAGAGAGACTGGCTCTCTCCACCTGGCGTCCTCCCGGATCACCAGAGCACAGTCGGGGGCAATGGGTGTGCTGGACTTGGCTAGAGGCAGGAGATCCTATGGACTTTACTATTTCCATAGCTCCTCCTCTCTCTGCCGGCTTTCCACCAGATTTCCAGCCTGGTTCACACCGCTGTTGGGAATCTTCTTATGCCGGGACTAAGCGCCTGTCAGTCAAAAATAATTTGCTTGAGAAAAATTATAAAGCAGCTTGGGGGCAACATAATTTAGAGACAAATGGGCATGTGCAACCAGGAAATTTTCTTTATTATTTAGTACACTTCAAGGTTGCTATCGAATGTGTTATCAAGTCAGGCACAACAGAATGGGGGTCCAAATCTTTCAAATTCCTTTCATAAGAATGTTTTGTACTTTTGTGATTTGGGCCGGACTCGAAAAGAAGATTGGACGACTTGACCTTCATTATACTGCTCATTGTGTGGCTTTGTACAGATGTTCGAATGGGGTCTGTACGAATTCTTACTGATTGTTTGGGCCATTAAGGGTTTGAGCTAAAGCAGATTGGAGTCTTCCCAGTGCAACTCACAGCTAACTTTAACTTTAAGAGTTTTAGTCAGTTGAAGATGTCACAGGTGGCTCGGTGCCTTGGGGAACCATGCGCGGGGCATTTAGGCCCACTCGTGCTGGAACTCCTACGAGCATATAGGATTTCTGTCATGGGTGCTGCCCCTTGCACTCGTGCCGGCCCGGTGGGAATTGAGGGTGGCTCAACTTCCCAGCGGGGGGGGGGGGGGCGGCGGCCCCCGCTGCTCTGGGGGGATGGCAAGAATTCAGAGCCTTGAACTGAGCGTGACTGATGAGGACCCGTTCATACTGTGCCTTGTGGTTGATTCCTTATACCGAAATTAGTTAGTTTTGTGGGATATTTTTAACTGCATAAACTTTTCCCTTTGCATGTCTTTGTTTAACCACTTGCTGCGGGTGCCCGAACCCGGTCTGTCTTGCTCCGCTGAACACTTTTGGAAGTTTTTTAGCAGAGTTTGAGGATGGGACAGTTTGAGGATGGGACAGTTTGAGGATGGGACAGTTTGAGGATGGGACAGTTTGAGGATGGGATAGTTTGATGATCGGACAGTTCCAGGATGGGATAGTTTGAGGATGGGATAGTTTGAGGATGGGACAGTTTGAGGATGGGACAGTTTGAGGATGGGACAGTTTGAGGATGGGACAGTTTGAGGATGGGGCAGTTTGAGGATGGGACAGTTTGAGGATGGGACAGTTTGAGGATGGGACAGTTTGAGGATGGGACAGTTTGAGGATGGGACAGTTTGAGGATGGGACAGTTTGAGGATGGGACAGTTTGAGGATGGGACAGTTTGAGGATGGGACAGTTTGAGGATGGGACAGTTTGAGGATGGGACAGTTTGAGGATGGGACAGTTTGAGGATGGGACAGTTTGAGGATGGGACAGTTTGAGGATGGGACAGTTTGAGGATGGGACAGTTTGAGGATGGGACAGTTTGAGGATGGGACAGTTTGAGGATGGGACAGTTTGAGGATGGGACAGTTTGAGGATGGGACAGTTTGAGGATGGGACAGTTTGAGGATGGGACAGTTTGAGGATGGGACAGTTTGGAGATGGGACAGTTTGAGGATGGGAAAGTTTGAGAATTGAGAACAGAATTTTATATTTATTGAATAGGTATATTAGCGATTATGTGGTGAGGACATGAGCATCTGATATGAGGGCACATGCATAATGCAATGGTAGAAGAAGGCATGGAATGTTTAACATCCCCATTCCCTATGCGAAACTACTCGAGTTTTAGAGACCATTAATGAAACTAATATTAAAAAATGGAAAACTCGAGCCGAAGATTCGAAAGCTCTTCCGTGGCGGCGGCCGCACCCCCAGCTCCAAGCCAACCAGCTCACAGAGCTCGGGGAAGGCTCGGGGAACTCACAGGCCCAACTCTTCTCCAACCCCTAAACTCAGACTGGCTGGCATTGGCTGGGCTGCAGATTGGCGAATCGGCTGCTCAAAGCCCCAGTTGCCTCAGCACTTGCCCGAGCCTCATTCCTTATCCCGAATTCCCAGACCCCATAGATAGGACTGGCTTCCTCCTTCTTCAAGCCCCTTCCTTCTCTGCTTATTTCCCAAGCTGCACCGACACCCCCGCCAGGCTACAGCACAATAGAGGCATTGTCAAGGCACAATTCTCTGAAGAGGACACGAGAGGCTAGAAAAGACACTCCAACGGGGCTCAGGTTTTAGTGAACAGCTCGCGATATCGGTTAAAAATCAATCCATAATCAACACACCCTAGAGACTCCATGGCAACGGAGCTGCAGTCGCAGCAGCACTGCAGGGAGGCGGCTCAGGCCTACTTGCACCATCATCACCACAGTCACAGCCATCACGGCCATCATATTCAGCAGCAGGCGGCCGCGGCGGCGGCAGCAGCGGCAGCGGCGGCTGGCATGCAGGACGCCGTCAGGCTGGGCGGCTACCTGCCGCAGCACGCCGCCGCTCCTGGTCGCTACGATCATCTCTACGCTGCAGAGTCCGCGGCCGCAGCAGCCACCTACGGCGCCCCGCCTCATCAGATGTTGCTGCACCAGCAGCAGCAGCAGCAGCAGCAGCAGCAGCAGCAGCACAGCCAGATGCTGCGCCAGCCCTGCATGCCAACTGGCAGCCCCGGGGGTGGCGGCGGCAGCGACTTTGACCCGTCATCGCCAGCTTCAGCTGAGGGCGGCACCGGTGCGCATTCGGCTTCGGTGAGTCATTGACTGTAAGGAGATCGGGGTAGAGTAGAGATAGATAGATAGATAGATAGATAGATAGATAGATAGATAGATAGATAGATAGATAGATAGATAGATAGATAGATAGATAGATAGATAGATAGATAGATAGATAGATAGATAGATAGATAGATAGATAGATAGATAGGCACACGCCAGATAGGCAGGGCAGAGAAGGCTCACTATGCTCAACTCACGGGGTGCAGCATCCCGTGAGCCGGCAAAGTATCCCTTCAACCCCACGAATCGATAGAAGCCAATAAAATATAAAAATTATCAACCGCCTGCTGTGCCGGTCGGAATTCGCGAGTTCGGAAAGAAAAATAGCGCTCAGGAAATCGATGGGCCACCTTCCCAATCTGGGGATCCCTGCGCCGGCATAGAAGGGACTCTGTATGAATTGGGACCCAGAGAACGACTCCCTTCGTGGGAGAAGCAATCGGCTGTTCTGTCTGCTCACCGCCACGGCGGAAGCTGGAATTTGTTCGCGCCAGGTGAAAGATGGGCGCCGCGTCCTCATCTGTTGAGCTCAGCCTGATGAGGCATGCTTAGTTGGGAAGAATTTCTCCAACTCGAAATTGGGCATCCCCGAAGTGGAGTTGGGGAATATTGCACCCCAGCCCCAACTCAAGCAGGCAGGAGCCCCAGGAAATGATGGATAATTGATAGGAGAATTTGGGCCTGAGGGGGGCGGGGCCGCCAGTCGCGTGGGGAGAGGGGATGAAGAAGAAGCGGGGAAGCTGCGTGGCGCGGGAGAATCGGGGACCTCGCGGACTCCCCGCTCGCGTTGTTGGGCAGATGCGGGTGCGGGAATGGGGGGGGGGCTCCGGAGAGGGGATGGAGGGGCCGACCCCTAGGAAGGGGAAACACGAAGGTAGATTGGCGGAGGCCCGTCTTCACCTTTCGTTTCGTTATTCTCTCCCACTTGCCCCGAAGCCCGCCAGCCCGCTGAAGTGGGGCGGAGGGGAGCAGCCACTTTCTGTACTCGCTGAGTCGCTGTTAAGAAACAATTAGTCGCTAAGGCGCCGCCGAAGCTTCTCGGATACCCACTGGCCGGGTCGGGCCGTACGCGGCCGAAAAAATAATTACGCCTCGTTAGGCGGAGCAAAACTTTGCAGGTGTTCCGCCCGCCGTGCTAGGTAGGGGCCGGGGTCGGGGACCCCCTGTGGATCGCGGGGTGAAGGACCGGGCTTTGACGAAGCCCCCTAGCGAGCGCGACATTTCGGAGGTGCAGCAGCTGCGAAGGATCCGCGGTATCCGGGACGACTCCCGGTGTGCTTGTTAGTCCCTGAGTCCGGCAAATTAAGAAAATCCTGTGGATCAACATTCAGCGCTCGCATATGATAAATTCTAAACAGACTGCTAATTATCTTTGTCGATATGAGCAGATCTCCGTAACTCGGTTTGCTTGCAGCGGAGCCTACTGAGAAAATAAGAAGTAGAGGGGGTGTCCAAGTCCACTGAAGGACCTTGGGGTTGCGGCAGTCACTGCTCACAGGAACAGGGGGTTGCGGCACTCACTGCTCACAGGAACAGGGGGTAGCGACACTCACTGCTCACAGGAACAGGGGGTTGCGGCAGTCACTGCTCACAGGAACAGGGGGTTGCGGCACTCACTGCTCACAGGAACAGGAGGTAGCGACACTCACTGCTCACAGGAACAGGGGGTTGCGGCAGTCACTGCTCACAGGAACAGGGGGTTGCGGCAGTCACTGCTCACAGGAACAGGGGGTTGCGGCACAAACTGCTCACAGGAATAGGGGGTAGCGACACTCACTGCTCACAGGAACAGGGGGTAGCGACACTCACTGCTCACAGGAATAGGGGGTAGCGACACTCACTACTCACAGGAATAGGGGGTTGCGGCAGTCGCTGCTCACAGGAACAGGGGGTTGCGGCAGTCACTGCTCACAGGAACAGGGGGTAGCGACACTCACTGCTCACAGGAACAGGGGGTAGCGACACTCACTGCTCACAGGAATAGGGGGTTGCGGCAGTCACTGCTCACAGGAACAGGGGGTTGCGGCACTCACTGCTCACAGAAACAGGGGGTTGCGGCACTCACTGCTCACAGGAACAGGGGGTAGCGACACTCACTGCTCACAGGAATAGGGGGTAGCGACACTCACTGCTCACAGGAACAGGGGGGTTGCGGCACTAACTGCTCACAGGAATAGGGGGTAGCGACACTCACTGCTCACAGGAACAGGGGGTAGCGACACTCACTGCTCACAGGAACAGGGGGTAGCGACACTCACTGCTCACAGGAACAGGGGGTAGCGACACTCACTGCTCACAGGAACAGGGG
The DNA here is from genome assembly GCA_002269645.1 of Macrostomum lignano. Taxonomy (NCBI): domain Eukaryota; kingdom Metazoa; phylum Platyhelminthes; family Macrostomidae; genus Macrostomum; species Macrostomum lignano. Next base: position 124,425 of record NIVC01002165.1, on the reverse strand, counting down.
GTTGCGGCACTCACTGCTCACAGAAACAGGGGGTTGCGGCACTCACTGCTCACAGGAACAGGGGGTAGCGACACTCACTGCTCACAGGAATAGGGGGTAGCGACACTCACTGCTCACAGGAACAGGGGGGTTGCGGCACTAACTGCTCACAGGAATAGGGGGTAGCGACACTCACTGCTCACAGGAACAGGGGGTAGCGACACTCACTGCTCACAGGAACAGGGGGTAGCGACACTCACTGCTCACAGGAATAGGGGGTAGCGACACTCACTGCTCACAGGAACAGGGGGTAGCGACACTCACTGCTCACAGGAACAGGGGGTAGCGACACTCACTGCTCACAGGAACAGGGGGTTGCGGCACAAACTGCTCACAGGAATAGGGGGTAGCGACACTCACTGCTCACAGGAACAGGGGGTAGCGACACTCACTGCTCACAGGAATAGGGGGTAGCGACACTCACTGCTCACAGGAACAGGGGGTAGCGACACTCACTGCTCAAAGGAATAGGGGGTAGCGACACTCACTGCTCACAGGAACAGGGGGTTGCGGCAGTCACTGCTCACAGGAACAGGGGGTTGCGCCAGTCACTGCTCACAGGAACAGGGGGTTGCGGCACTCACTGCTCACAGGAACAGGGGGTAGCGACACTCACTGCTCACAGGAACAGGGGGTAGCGACACTCACTGCTCACAGGAATAGGGGGTAGCGACACTCACTGCTCACAGGAACAGGGGGTAGCGACACTCACTGCTCACAGGAACAGGGGGTAGCGACACTCACTGCTCACAGGAACAGGGGTTGCGGCACAAACTGCTCACAGGAATAGGGGGTAGCGACACTCACTGCTCACAGGAACAGGGGTAGCGACACTCACTGCTCACAGGAATAGGGGGTAGCGACACTCACTGCTCACAGGAACAGGGGTAGCGACACTCACTGCTCAAAGGAATAGGGGGTAGCGACACTCACTGCTCACAGGAACAGGGGGTTGCGGCAGTCACTGCTCACAGGAACAGGGGGTTGCGGCACTCACTGCTCACAGGAACAGGGGGTAGCGACACTCACTGCTCACAGGAACAGGGGGTAGCGACACTCACTGCTCAAAGGAATAGGGGGTAGCGACACTCACTGCTCACAGGAACAGGGGTTGCGGCAGTCACTGCTCACAGGAACAGGGGGTAGCGGCACTCACTGCTCACAGGAACAGGGGGTTGCGGCACTAACTGCTCACAGGAATGAGGTACAAAGGCTTAGTATATTCCATGATCATTAATAAAAAAACTAAAGTCTAAAATCTACGTCTTCTTCACTGCGTCTTACTCTGGATTTCTCCGTTAAAAAAATCATTGAAGGTGACTCCCGGAAGCAGCAATAACAACAGCGCACCATCTGTCATGTCGCCGGGCCACAAGCAGCAGCCGCCTCCGCCTCATCATCACCAGCATCAGCATCAGCACCATGAAGGACCTCCAGTCCACGGCGGCGCAGGCGTTGGCGGCAAGAAGGAGGACCGGGTGAAGCGGCCGATGAACGCCTTCATGGTGTGGAGCCGGGGCCAGCGCCGCAAGATGGCGCAGGAGAATCCGAAGATGCACAACTCGGAGATCAGCAAGCGGCTTGGCATCGAGTGGAAGAATCTCAGCGAGACCGAGAAGCGGCCCTTCATCGACGAGGCCAAGCGGCTGCGCGCCATTCACATGAAGGACCATCCGGACTATAAGTACAGGCCGCGGCGCAAGACCAAAACCCTGCTGAAACGGCAGGACCGCTACAGCAGCGGCGGCGGCGGCGGCGGCGGTGGTGGCGGTGGCGGCGGCGGCGGCGGTGGAGGTCCGCAGCAGGGCATGACGGCGGCGAACTCCGCTTTGCCGAGAGATTTGTACAGCGGCCCGGCCGGCTACATGGCCGCCCAGCAGTACCTGCACCACGGCGGGCCGACGGACTACCAGCAGGCTGTCATGGGGCAGTACGGCGGCTACCTTCAGCAGTCCATGGGGCCGTACAGCGGCGGTGGCTCCGCTGTCTACGGCAGCTACCCGCCCGGTTCTCCGCCCACCGGCTACGGCATGCTGGTTGGCGGCCAGCACCACGGCGGAGGAGGCGGACAGATGCAGAAGCAGGCTGGCGGTGATGGAGTCTACCAGCTGCTGGTTGGCAAACAGGAGTGCGGCAGTCCGAGTTCTAGTCCGGTCCAGCATCACCAGCATCATCATCATCAGCCCCATCAGCAGCGGGAGTCGCCAGCAGTTGGGTCCGGTGAGATGCACATGATGTACATGCAGCAGGCGCACTATGGCATGCACAATGGCCACCATCAGAGCCACCACCACCAGCTGGAGCCCGGCAGCCCAGGCGAGCTGCACTCAAGTGCCATCGGCAGCATGTGATCGGAGCTCAGCGATTCTTCAATTGACGCTCGACTCAAAACTGACTCACTCAAAACATATTGTCTAGAATACGCAGCATATTATAGCTATGTAGAGCTGCTCTGTCAGTCGCATGAGGCCATTTCCTGCTCTGTGGCATCTGTTGTCAAGACAGATGAACTCGTTAACCAAGTTTGAGTTCAGAAAAGTGGCTTGCTGCCACCTTGAGGCCCTCACTGATTGGCTATGAATATTCCTCTGTGAACCCCTCTGAGCCCCTTTGTATCCCGACCGGTGGTTCAGAGTAGCCAGGTGGCTTGCTAGCTAAACTCAGCTGATCCTACTCTTAATCCCGAATTTCAATCCCAAACTTGTTTTCAAGTCCTCACGTGTTGAAGATTGCTTTGATTCTCTGGCCTTCGCTTTGTCAACGATGAGGAACGGCCGGGTCATCATACTGTACATACGATATTATTGTACTTTTAATTGTACACCTCTGCCGCTCTGAACTCGCATACCAGCCTCTTGACCCCGCAGACCAGCATAGATGTTTGTTCTTTGTCTACTCACTCATCCTCACTCGCTTTTGTGTATTCTTCGTGCGTGTTTTTTTGTCTTTTCCTTTGTTTTTTTTCAGAAGCCCGTGCCCGTGAAAAGCTTCTAATATTTAATAATTCTGGCAGGCTCAGAGGGCAGATGATGCCAGTCCAGTTGAGATATTTACTAGTTCTAAGGTTCTGTCATCAGACACTCTCTGACACTGCCGATGAGCAATATTATCAATGCTAAAACTATTTTAAATAAATGTAACAGCAAGTTACAAAATGTGACAGTTTTGCCATGTCTAAAGAGTACTGACGAGCCCTAAAGAGTCTGAGCAGTGGTTGCTGTTTTAGGCCCCCTAGTCAGGAAATTTTTGCCCAATGCACCATAAAAACTGTTCAGTTCCGTTCAAAATTCGAATTCTGCTTGCTTGGATTTTAATTAATGATGCCTAAAATATATGCCTGCTCGAATTGAATAACCAAATTATTACACTATAGTACACTCTAGATCACACTGCTATGACCATTTGTGCTCAACTATTTGTGGGCTAGATAAAAATAAGCAGTTACGAAAGCTGTTACGTACTTAAATCGCATTTATTATATTTTGCTTGAAAATTTCTTGCAACAAACCTGAAAACTAGAAGAGTTTCAACGGCGTACACGAGATCACCAGGTTCCCGGGTGCAGGCAAACTGAATTTCTGTACCTGCTTTGAGAAAGATCGTCTTGAGCATTCTGTACCTACAGACACCTCACAGTCCCAGATCCCTAGAGTATTATGTACCTACAGACAGCCACAGTCCCAGATAGAGTATTACCTACAGACAGCCACAGTCCCAGATAGAGTATTACCTACAGACAGCCACAGTCCCAGATAGAGTATTACCTACAGACAGCTACAGTCCCAGATCCCTAGAGCATTCTGTACCTACAGACAGCCACAGTCCCAGATCCCTAGAGTATTCTGTACCTACAGACAGCCACAGTCCCAGATCCCTAGAGCATTCTGTACCTACAGACAGCCACAGTCCCAGATCCCTAGAGTATTCTGTACCTACAGACAGCCACAGTTCCAGATCCCTAGAGTATTCTGTACCTACAGACAGCCACAGTCCCAGATCCCTAGAGTATTCTGTACCTACAGACAGCCACAGTCCCAGATCCCTAGAGTATTCTGTACCTACAGACAGCCACAGTCCCAGATCCCTAGAGTATTCTGTACCTACAGACAGCCACAGTCCCAGATCCCTAGAGCATTCTGTACCTACAGACAGCCACAGTCCCAGATCCCTAGAGTATTCTGTACCTACAGACAGCCACAGTCCCAGATCCCTAGAGCATTCTGTACCTACAGACAGCCACAGTCCCAGATCCCTAGAGTATTCTGTACCTACAGACAGCCACAGTTCCAGATCCCTAGAGTATTCTGTACCTACAGACAGCCACAGTCCCAGATCCCTAGAGTATTCTGTACCTACAGACAGCCACAGTCCCAGATCCCTAGAGTATTCTGTACCTACAGACAGCCACAGTCCCAGATCCCTAGAGTATTCTGTACCTACAGACAGCCACAGTCCCAGATCCCTAGAGTATTCTGTACCTACAGACAGCCACAGTCCCAGATCCCTAGAGTATTCTGTACCTACAGACAGCCACAGTCCCAGATCCCCTACAGACCCATCAGAGCCTGAGACAAGCCCATATCCACATCGCAAGTCAGAAAATCCCAAACCCCAACTCAATTCGCTTTTTTTGCTTTCCGATTTGCCCGCCGGCTTTTCTGAGCAAAAGGCTCACTCAGCTCGGCCGCCGCTTCCTCTCTATCGCCCCTCCCGCATCGGACCATTGTCTCAGCGCCCTCCATTTTGTCTCCTGCCTGACGGTAAATGGAAAATGAAGAAAGGCAAAAATCTGTGAGGAAAGGGAGTTCCAAACGTGCCGTTTCGTGCAAAGCTTTCAGCTGACTGTCCGGGTCCTTCTCTCCGGCTCTTGAGGCCCGCGGGGCTGCATTGAATCTGCAGCACTCAGAATTTTACTGCTGAAGCGAATCCATTTGCACTGAGAACCACTTTCTCAGCAGCAATCAAAGGTCTGATTTTTTGCCCACACCCAGCTGCAGTCCTTTCATCCCGCAGCACCGGCTTTTTGCCGGCACACCCCCCACCATTCCCATTGTCTGCCGCTCGCGCCAAGCCGCGCAGCAGGAGATCCGGGTAGGCAGACAGGCGGTTCGGCCCCCCCGGCCACCTGCACGGCCACCGGCTGCCGGCCTATCTCGCTTTTTTATCCTTCATCGTCGCCCACCGGAGCCGACATCCCAGTGGATCAGGCGCCAGATGGATACTTGCTTTGCTGGCAGCGCGTTTGTGATTTTCTAAGAGTATGATCTGTGCTTTTTGTTCTAGGTAGGATCATTCTGGTTCCCTCTGTAGCTCTTTTGTAATTTATCAAGTGCGTGAATTGAAAATTAAGCTAATTAATTGTGATGAATGCGCCCCTCCCCGCCTGCCCTTTTGGTTGTGAAGCCCTCCCTGTTGTGTACTCTATCAAGCCCCCTGACCTTCTCTTTTTCCGTCGCTATTTTTTATGTGCCCCACCCCCTGACGCTTGCGTCAGCCCCCGGCTTCTGATTGGCGGAAACCCGTTCTGAGTAGCCCCACTTGTTTCTTGTTTTTCTCTCAACCCCTCCCCAGCCTTTGCAATGTACTCTCCCCCTGGCGCAGGCAGGCCAGTTGGCGCTCTCTGATTGGCTGCAAGCCCCGGGGCTTTTCTGTCTGGCGCCTCCCCCCCCCCCGTATTATGCCTGCCCATATGAGGCCTCTGCGGCCCTTGTTTTCCTCGCTCTCGCTCCTGCTCTGTTGTTGCAACTCTGCGACTGAGTTTGTATCTGCTTTGCGACTGCACAAATATAGTGGCGATCTGCATCTCGGAGTCGAGCCAACAGCCAAGCCTGGCCTGGGCCATTCCGCAAGCGAAACGTGAGCACTCTGTCTTTGTCTTTTCGGGGTTTGCATGTTTAGGGCTTAGCCGGGATAGATAGCGTCGTACGCCGATTCCCACCCCAACCAGCTCAGCGTCGTCTGCTTAGCTGGAGGCCACCGTGCGTCGTACGCTCGATTGGCCTGATCCCAACCGACTCTGCGTCGTACGCGCGTAGGTTGGACGACCGTAGCGCTAAGGATCAGTACACGAACCCGGGTCAGGCGGGGGAGCCTTGGGATTCTTCCCCCGGTTCATCACAAAATGGATGCAAAGGACAATAGGCCTTATGAATAAAGTGAGTAAAAACTTGCGAGTTCCACCTCAAACTTTGAGGATTTTCTCTGACTTTGAGCAGAAGCTCAAGGTCAGTAGGAATAGAGTTAGGGACTCGAAGCCTGAGTTCTTACTTACGGTCTCAGAGCTACAGCTCTACAAGTACTATTGCGGTACTTTGAACCAAAGACTAAACCTAACTTTTAACACTAAAGCCTTTTGGCATAGCAACAGCGAACTAACTGCTTCTGTTTATAAACATTCTTTTGTTATTATGCTGACTTCTACTGTTATAACTATACTGTTGAAATTATTATTTTCTACACTTGATAAAAATGCCATCGACTAAATCACTGGCAGACACCGACGATTCTGAGGGCCGTGCGGCCCGCAAAATTGTGGAACTTTGCGACTTTGCAGCAATTCTCTAGGGACCAATTTCATGAAGCACTGCTTTGGTTTTATTAGTCTAGCAGTCCCAAACAGATTTTTGCCAGTCTGCTAACTTTTGGCTTCACGAGCCTAGCAGTCGGAAGAGAGGGGTTTCTGAGCGATGTCTATGGTCCAAAGGCTTGGTTTTAGCAGACTGCTAGTTCGCGGTTTCAGTTCTGCTAAAAGGACACAACTTTAACTGCTAAAGTTTAGCATTCTCGAGAGGCGGCTAGGGATGGATATTCCACTATTTGACGCGCTTCAATTAGCTGATACCCCGGTCGATGATCGTCGGCCAACAAGAGAGCTCAAAAATGATCGCGTAAATTACGCCGCCGGTGATGACCTCAAGCAGCGCTTCCGAGTGAATCCAGAAAGTTTTGAATTTCCGATGGAGCGTATTGGCCCGCAGTTGGAATACGACGCCCCGAGAAGTGGAAGCCTGACTGCCCGTGAGCAAACACAGGTTTTATGCAATCAACAGTTTCTATCACGTTCTCCGGGATGCGCATGGGCCTTCTGAAGCGACAGTGACGCGCGTCGTGATGCGTGTTACAGCAGCTATCAACGGCGAGTTTTTCCACAAATTCGTTGCATGGCCTGAGCCGCTTGGCGTTGCGCAGAAGTTTTATGACATCGCCGGACTTCCGTTCGTTTGTGGATTGGTTGACGGGACACTGAAAAGAAGCTACACGAGAACCAGTTCGTTGATTCGTTGAACTTCCTTCTTGTAAGCGGCCCAGGTAATTAATTATATTATTGCAACGCCTCATGGCTGGCCAGCGTCAGCGACGCTAGAATTTGGTGAAATAGCAGTCTTTTTACAGTATTCCAGACGGAACAGTGGAGACCTTTTCCAGGATATGTCCTTCTCGGTGACAGCATATTTCCCTGTTTAGACTGACTAATTGTTGGAGTTGAAGAAAAACTTTTAGTTTAACGAACTTTTACTTGAAAGAGCCGTCAACGGCTGAGCAATTATTCATTTGTCTATGGCAACATGTACAGTGTACTATTCGCGAGTCACTAAGCCGCGAGATTGAAATATACTAGGGAATAAAAATGTTTAACGTGCATTGAGCAGAGTTTAACCACTTGTCTACGACAGAACTCCTTCCCCACATGTCTATCTTACCAGATGGCAAGAATGCATGCCATAGACAATTTTGATTCTGCGCTGTACACATCGAACTCCAAAACAGTTGCTCTATTATGCACAAGCAAGAAAACACTTTCTCAACAGGAAAAGTGGCATCTTTGACTGGAGGATTGTGCATGGCCAAGCTAGAAAAAGTCAAGAGAGAGAAAATACAGGCATGAAAAGTCAACTGCAAGAATTTTTACTGGTGCTTCCTTAGCTCACCATCCCAGCTTACCAAATCTTACAATGCAAGCGGTCAGACAGCGACGGCAAACAGCCAAGCAAGCCTTGCGAAACTTGGGCCTCGACAGCGAATCGAGCGATGAGTGGAGCGATGAATCATTTGTCACTGCTGAGAGCGAGGAAGAGGACGGTGGCGAAAATCAAGCAGACAACGATGGACCGGAGAAAGATGATCAGAGAATGATGTACGATGATTGGCGATCAGTAACTCCAGAGACCGATGCTCGAGCTAATTCTCTTCCTGAGTTTCTCGGGGCAAGCGGAGTCAATTCGGGATTCTCTGTACCCGCTGATGTTGACGACGGCTGGACAGTCATTTTCGAACAATTTTTACCCGATGACTTTCTGCTTCAGATGTGCATGTGGACAAAAAAGAGAGTGCAGCTGGATATTGCCAAGTTTCAAGAAGAACACGGAGATGATGAAAAGGTGATCGGCGTTATACTGTTTACTGGAGTTGTACAGAAACTGGAGCTGGCGGCTTACTGGTCCACGGACCCGTTCTACTTCCATTCCTACTTTCAAAGCAAGAAGATGCTCCCCTGCTCGCGGTTTCAACAAATCATTACATGGCTGCGTTGCTATGACTATATTGACTTCGACGCTGATGATCCCTTGTGCAAGATCAGGCCGTTCCTAGACATTATCCGGACAGTTTGCAAGAACAGCTACCTGCCCGGTCAAAGCATTGCCGTTGATGAAGCGCTGCTGCTCTACAAGGGGAGGCTGCTTTTTAAGCAGTACATGCCCAACAAGAGAGCCAAGTTTGGCATCAAGATGCACTGCCTTGCAGAGTCTTCTACAGGCTATATGTGGAACTGTCTAATACATTCAACAACCATTGCGAATGAACAGTTCGGCAACAATATGCCGCAGCTCTCAATCAGTGAGAGAGTCGTCGTAGAACTTTGTCGCGACATTCTGGACCTTGGATTTCGGGTCTTTTGGGACAGTTGGTTTTCATCAGTGCGACTGGCCAAGTTCCTACTGACCAGAGGAACAACCTTAACTGGGACCGTTCGCAAAGACCGAGGCGTTTCACCGATTCTGCGTGTTGCATACTAGCCTTAAGTATAAAGGCAGAGTTTTATTTATTATTATTGCTACGTACGAATAGCCATGTCGAGCCATAGACTCTAATGAAAAGCTATGGCTACAGGTCGTGAAGCAATCCAAGTCGATGAGCTTATGATAATAAAACGAGAAAGATCAGAGCTGATCATATTTAAGACGAGCCAGACTCGCATACCATCGCTACAATCATCGTGTGTGGCTTCTTCAAGACATAACAGTGGCGTTGCAAGCACACAATGAGCAAGGACACTAGTACCCACATGTCGCCCATCAAGTCGCCTGCCATGGGAGCTGCCAAGACCGTTACTAAGGAACCTTCTAAGGCTTCGAAAGTAAAGGCGCCTACCAAGTCACCGGTTATAGAAATTCAGCAGCTGTTTGGAAACTACCAGCTCAACGATGGATTTCACAACCGTTCGACTACTCATATGGCCGACATCGAGAAGTTGGAGGATGGCCGGTTGTTCCAACGTTGGCTTGATCGCTTCTTAATCGCGTCTCGATTTTACAGATGGACAAGCGAAGACATGGCCCAATTTTTGTTGATGAGGCTATCACCGGCGTTGGATGACAGTCTAGCAGACCATCTGTCACCTGATTCGCCAAGCTCGAAGACGTTCGACGAACTGCAAAAAGCACTGAAGGAGATCTTGCAACCACAGACATACACTTTGGCCGAACGCTTCACTTTTCAGAGTCTGAAGCGCGAATCGGCGGAATCTGTTAGAGCGTTTGCAGAGCGCTTGCTAAAAGCATCTGACAAGTGTCTGTTTGCCAACAGAGAGGAGCGACTTCGAGATCAGTTGATTTTCGGCTTAAACGACAAGGTAATAATAGCCAAGTTGCTAGTTAAGGATCACGAAGAACTCACTTTTAAGACGGCCGTGTCATAAGCGGAGGCGATTCTAGCGTTGAAAGAGACGAAATTAATGCAGTTGGCTGGGGCAGTTCAGACAGGGCAAGTAATGAATGTCGGAAAACAAGTACCGCAGAAGCCAAAGAGGCTAACCGACAAGAAGTCAAATGCTTCCAGCGCTCCTACTCCTAGTAGTGTCCGGTGTTCGAGATGCGGCGGCAACCACAAAAATAAATCAGAGTGTCCAGCCATCGGCAAAACCTGTCGCAAGTGCGGTAAGCCGAACCATTTTGAAAAGCAGTGCATATCCAAAGTCGGAAGTCAACACCACGTAGCGAAGACTGAAGACGTGCTGACGGCAGATGTCCTGGCGATCGCGAACACCCTCTCAACCAGAGGAGGATCCTGTCCGACCATCCAGCTGCCGTGCTCCATCAAGGGTAAAAGCAGGCAGATTCAGTGTCAAATCGATACGGGGGCCACTGTATCTGTCATGTCGAGCAGCTTGTAGAGAAGTTTGGGTAAGCCGCGGCTGCAACCCAGTGAAGCTGTACTGATTGGCTACACGGACGACCATAAGTTCGACCTTCTAGGCCAACTTGAGCTACAAGCTGTCTGGAACGGTGGTCCGATTCAAGTCACGTTCCATGTTGTGGCATCCAACAGAAGCTTCGCCTTATTGGGGCGAGATGTAGTGCACATTGACCTGGAGGCAATATCGATTGGGCACTCACATGTGCTGGATTCCGGACAGGAGATGCCCGAGATCGACGCTCAGACCAGGTTCAAGGCGCATCTACAGCTCAACGATGACGCCACACCGAGGTACATGAAAGCACGCTCAGTTCCGTTTGCTTTAAAAAAAAAGCTTCGATCAGAACTTGATGAGCTTCTGAGGGACGGAATAATTGAACCCGTGAAGTTTTCTAACTGGGCGTCTCCTATTGTACTCATCCAGAAGTCAGATGGCGGTATTCGACTGTGCGTAGACTACAAGCAAACAGTAAACCCTCAGCTTGTGAACGACAGTTACCCATCGCCAACCCCAGAGAGGCTTTTTCAGCTGTCACCGGTTGTCATTTCTACTCTATTTTGGACCTGAAGAAGGCGTACCATCAAATAGAGCTGGATGAAACATCAAAGGTGTTGACAGTGATGGCCACCCCGTTCGGGAATTTTCGCTTCAATCGGTTAGTCTTCGGGATCAAAACAGCGCCATCAATTTTCCAGCGGTTTATCTCCGAGGTGATTCTAGGCATCTCGGGGCCGTGGCGTATGTCGACGATATCCTGATTGGCGGCCGAACGAAGCAAGAGCTCAGTCAACGAGAGTCGGCGGTCAGAAAGCAGCTGGCATGCTACAAGCTCAAGATCAACGAGTCTAATGCCAGTTTGCGAAGAACCGCGTGCACTTTCTCGGCTTCATCTTAGAATCTAGCGTAATAAAGCCAAGTGAGGAGAAAGTTCGAGCCATCCGGGAGATGACAGCTCCGAAAAGCATCGCCGAACTGGAATCGTTTCTAGGAATGATAAACTCCTCCGGTCGATTCATTAGAAATCTGGCTGAACTGATCGAGCCTTTATCAAGGCTGAGGCGGAAGGATAGCGAGTTCGTGTGGACTAACGCAGAAGAATCCGCCTTCCAAAGGATCAAGGCGGCCCTGACTGAAGAAACCATGCTGGCGACCTATGACCCAAGTAAGCAGCTTGAACTTGAGTGTGATGCGTCACAAGTCGCAATCGGAGCAGTTCTTAGTCAAGAAGGCGTGCCAATAATATTCGTCAGCAAGGTTCTGTCACCAGCAGAAAAGAAGTATTTGCAGATCGAGCGAGAGGCTCTGGCTATCGTGTGGGCGGTCCGTCGTTGTCACCGGTTTCTATTCGGACGCGAGTTTTCGCTGGTGACGGATCACAGGCCTCTCACCTTCATCTTCGGCCACGACAGCCAGCTACCAGAGCGTGTGTCGGCGCGTCTTTAGAGGTGGGCTATCACGCTCTCTGGATACAGTTACACCATCACGGCCGAGATGAAATCCGAAGCACTATCGAGATTGGTTAAACCGACGAACACAGCGACCACTCACCATGACGGACACGCCCCTGTCTGCGAAGGAACTCTGCTGAGTCTACAGGAGTTAAGGTGTCACAGCCGGAAGTGTCAAGAACTAACGAAACTAGTTGACGCTATCCAGACAGGACGTTTCCGTACAGATGAGGTCAGAGCATACAAACCTTTAGCTGGTGAACTTTCTACCCAGGACGGCTTAGTAATTCGAGGAAACAAGCTGGTTGTCCCCGTGACGCTGAGGAGTAGAGCGGTCTCTGCAGCACACAGTGCGCACCTCGGCATTGCACGAACCAAGTCGTTGCTTCGGGAGAGCTACTGGTGGCCAGGCATGGACAAAATGGTGGAACTGCAGGTCGGGAGCTGCAGTGTTTGTAAAATGGCCAAGCCTCAGAACAGAAATTTCAGGACCTCGTGGCCCGAACCGGAAGGACCATGGACGAGAGTGCATATGGATTTCGCAGGACCCATTGAAGGAAGTTATCTTCTGATACTGGTGGATGCTTACTCGGGCTATCCGGAGGTACACCTGACGAAAGACATGCTATCATCAACAGTTGTGAGTAGGCTGCGACGAACGTTCTCTCAACTAGGGGTACCAAATCAGCTGGTGTCAGACAACGGCCCGAGCTTCGTCAGTGATGAGACCCGTCAATGGCTGACAAAGGTCGGTGGCAACTTGATCACAACGCCGGCGTACCACCCTCAAAGTAATGGTTTGGCGGAACGTTTCGTGCGGACAATTAAGGAGGCCATCAAAGCAAACGGACTCAGTCAAGCAGTTATCGATCGCTACCTGTTGTTCTATCGAGCATCTGGTGGGAAGAGCAGAGCATCACCCGCAGAACTGCTGTTCGGCAGAAAGATCCGAGCACCACTGCTCTCCAATAGGCCAAACTGGGCACCCGGCGAGCATCTAATCTACAAAGCCGGCCGACGGGCTCAAGAAGCTTCACTAGTTTGCCCAACGGGTTCAAACATGGCCACTATCAAGGTGGGGCCCGATCTGTACAAGAAGGCCCACCTGGATGAACTCCAGAGGCATAGTCCCATGCAAGTCGATAGTGAAGCAGCAGAGATCAACACCGAGGCTGACGCAGACCAAGCCGCCGGGGCGCGAGCGTCGGACAGCAGTCAGAACGTCGGCAGAAGTTCCTGTGTCATTTCTGAAGACTTACAGCCGCTACCACCACCCCCCGAGGACTCCGGAACACAGCCCTCACAGCAGCATCAACAGCTGCTGACGCCTGGGGCCGATTTCACGAAACAGCTAGCAGTTAGCAGTTAGCAGCAGCTAGTTTAGCCGTGCTATTTAGACGCGTCTGAAAAAGTGTTTTCACAACACCATGCTAAAAAGCAACGGCTAGTAAGCCGTGGCTAAAAGCATGCTAGCGTGGGTCTCTGCCATAGACATGAGGCGTCACTAAGACGATTATTGATTTGTGCCTTTTCTGCGTCAGGAAAGCCCTACTTCATACTTTATCGTGTCTCGCGCCCGCTTTATTGAAGCAGAAGTTCTAAACTCTAAAAGAACAAAAAAAGTTCTTTTTGTAATAAACATACCAAAGGAGACGCGTACATCATTCTCTGGTTGTCGCTGGATCGGCCCGTCTGTGACTATTCTGCCATGGTGTCGAACGAGAAAAAGAAGCTGTTTCTGCTTGAGATGCTACGACGGAAGGATGTCCTTATGGGAAAATTCGACGACTATGCGGACGGTAAGAAGAGAAAGCTGCAAGCATGGAACGAAGTGCAAAGCATCATGGTGGCTCACGGTGTAGACAAATCGGTGACGCAGCTGAGAGACACGCTCTGGAAAAATCTGAGGCTGGGAGCAATTAAGAAGAACGATGAAAGAAGAAAGACGGGAAGCGATGGGGGCGTTGAGCGTAAAATCACCGAACTGGACGATCTCGTGCTGCAGATCATCGGAAGGAAGAGTGCCAGTGTCGTCGGACTGAGTGTTGAAGACTCAAACGTTTTGAATGGTGAAGCGCAATCGAAGTCTTCTAGCTGTTTGGGAAAGGCATGGAGATGGCCGTTCTTCGATCGACACAAGTCGAGAGTGAGACTGGTGGACCATCGGACGCTCACTCGCGTTGCAAATCTGGCGGGCCTTCGATGATAGAACTGCTAGCTGAAGCACATAGTCCAATTCGAGATCCAGAACCTGATACTCCAAGGAAGCAGCTGAAGCGCAAGATATACGACGAGAAGGAAGAGTTGCTGCTCGAAAATTTACGGTTGCGAAACGAAAAGCTGAAGCTCGAGATCCGAGAGTTGAAGACGAGGTCGGTGCATGATAGTATTTAAGCCTTGCAGTATGGTGCCTTTAGCTGCTCAAGGTTTGTTGTTACTGCTACTGTTGTTACATTTCAGTACATGTATGTCGATGTTACGATCGTTTTTCACGAAAAGTACATCATAGTATCGTGCTGGAAATACACAATGGATAATATGCGTTTATTGAAGCGTTGACAATTGACAGGGGGCTGTTTGGCCTTATCCATTTTGCTTTCATATGCCGAAGGTACATGTAGTAATACAGTGACCACTTCCTTCCAAAAACATGAACACCCAAAACAAACTTTCGACACAAATTTGGACACAACTATCGCATGTAAAGTAGCAATGGTTTGTTACCACTGACAAACGACAACCACAGTGTAGACCACAAAAGCGCCACTCATTGTGCCGCGAAACCGGCCACAAGCCTGTCCCGTCGGCGAGCTCCGTGAGGAGCAACGTGAGCTGCCACGGCATGATGTCCTCCAGCGTCTTCTTCCTCCGTGATGTTGTATTTCTGAACGATGTTGTCGTCAACTTCTCCCTCGATGCTTATGCAGAGATTGTGTAGTGTGACGCAGGTCTTCACAATCTCACCAGCCAACTCGGGGGTTGCCACGCGCAGCATCCGCAGACACGGAAACCTTAGCTTCAGTAGGCCAATGCTCCGCTCGACCGAGGAGCGCGTCACTCGATGTGCCCGGTTGAACCGCCGAGATGCAACCGGGAGATTGTCACCGTGGACAGGTGGGACCAGCCATTCAAGGCATCGGTAGATTGAGTCTCCCAATAAGACTGCATCGTGAAATGGTCGAAATCCTGCGTTCTCGAACGCATCATACACGCTGCTATTACGCAGCACGCGAACGTCGTTCACACTTCCCGGCCAGGACGCGTTACATGCCAGGAATTGGTGTTGGGGACCTGACACGAGCATCACGTTCAATGAGTGTTGGCCCTTACAGTCCACAAATTGCTCCTCATTGACTCTTGGGGCAATGATTGGGACCAACGTTCCATCCACCAGGCCGCACACGGATGGCATGCGAGCGACTCGAAAAAAGTCACGGCCGATTCGGTGCGAATCCTCGGGCCAGCGCACCTGCTCCTGGAAGAGCTGCTCATTCACAGCCTGTGACACATTGCGCACTGCACGGCAGACGGATGCAGTCGATGGGCCATGCGCATCCCGTAGCACGTGATAAAAGCTATTCGTTGCGTAGAAGCGCAGAGCAGTCAAGACTTGTTCCCGTGGGGACAGAGCACAACTTCGCTGCGTAGAAGGCACCAGCTGAGGATCAATTCTTTGCACAAGATGCTCCGCAGTAGCTGGACTCAGTCGGAATCTTTGTGTGAATTCAGCACTGACAGCGAAATTCCGTCTATCGAGGTAAACTCGTGGCTCCCGATGCGGACCGTCTTGTAGGAGGTTATGAAGATAGAGGAAATTCATTGACTAACCAGGGTTGAGGCTGGCTGAAAAGCAGCTGCTAGTTTAGCCTTGCTAGTCGACGTCTGCTAGCTTCGTGAAATCAACTCTCCCACCCTCGGCACCCGATCTGACCTGCTAGCCATAGACAGCTAGACGCTGCTACTTAGCAGTCACTTTGAGAAACCCAGCCACTGCTTTTAGCAGTTAGCAGTGGCTAAATAGCTGTTAGCAGTGTTTCGTGAAATCGGCCCCTGAGGAGTTGGGCCTCAGGAGAAGTCGCCGTCTGTGTGGGAAGTCCAGCGTCAACTACAAGGAGTGAACTTGCGAGTACATCTGAACTGTTAGAGTGTGCAAGTTCATTTTTTAAAAGAAGGGAGGTGTTACATACTAGCCTTAAGTATAAAGGCAGAGTTTTATTTACTATTATTGCTACGTACGAATAGCCATGTCGAGCCATAGACTCTAATGAAAAGCTATGGCTACAGGTCGTGAAGCAATCCAAGTCGATGAGCTTGGGGATAATAAAACGAGAAAGATCAGAGCTGATCATATTTAAGACGAGCCAGACTCGCATACCATCGCTACAATCATCGTGTGTGGCTTCTTCAGGACATAACACTGCGAGATATGCTCTTGCAACCACAGAGTGATTCCTTTGCCCGACATGGTGATATCCTCACTGTGAAGCTGGTTGACAGGCGAAGCTCAGGAACAAAGACTGTCTATCTGTTGGACTCCTCTTCAACAGCTGCCAGCTCTTTAGTTAGCCGGGTACTACGCGGTGGTGTGGAGCAGCAGCTGCTGAAGCCCAACTCGGTGTTGCAATATAATCAGAACATGAGAGGTGTGGATCGGATGCAGCCGAGCCTTACATCCGCATGTCGCCGAACACATAAATGGTTCGTAAAGCTGGCGGTGTTTCTGCTACAGCAACTGTTTCGCAACTCCTGGATTGTGTACCGACATCTAGGTGGATCCATGAGCTTTCTCAACTACACTGAAAGGTGTGTAAAGCACTTGATTGAAAGCAGTGGGAATGGTCGATCCAGAGTTCAGCGTCCGGCTCTTCCCCGTCAGCCAGGCGACATCCATCACCGGCTGGAAAAGCTACCCGCTACAGCGGCACAAGAACGGCCTACCAAGCGTTGCCGAGTTTGTTACCAGCGCAGACTGAAAAAGCGGACCGTCTACTTCAGCCAAGGCTGTGACGGTCAGCCTGGGCTTTGCCTGGAGCCGTGTTTCTTTGAGTGGCACTCGACTAACTGATTGCTGGCGTTTTGCTGAAACTGTAATCGAACTGTTGCTAACATTATTTTTATTCACTTACATGCAGCTTCATTTGCCCACGAAGGCAACAGAGAGTGCTCGAAGCGATGCAGGCAAAATAACTCAGTACTGTGGATATTGTTGACCTGACAAGCCAAATCGGACAAGTAAAGGACTTCGTTGCAGGTCAGGCTTCAGTCGTAAAGTCCGCAGGCAGCCTGTCTACGACCACTTCAAGCGGTGCTTGCGAGTCGCATGCTGAAATCCACCACGGTGACCACAAGCACCAAAGCTCGCATCACTATTGTCGCTACTGTGGAAAGACCCACGCCGCTGGAAAATGCTCGGCCTTCCGACAGCGGTGCTGCAAATCTAGCAAGCTCGACCATTTCGCTTTCGTATGTCGTTCCACCCGATCAAAGCCCGTGCACAATGTGGAAGGGACATGGTCCGACACCACTGAGAGACCAAGCAACGACAAGAGCACCGATATTCTACATCTATCTGACGCAGATGCAATCAACTTGATAGAGACCAGGTCTGGAAAAAATTTCCATTGACGGGGTTTTCGTGCCGATGCAGCTGGAAACCGGTGCATCCGTCAGAATCATCTTGACAAGCATTTGGGACTCGCTCAAGCGTCCGGCGCTTAAGTTGTTCCACCGCCGCCTTTACGCCTATGATGGCCACCAGCTGAAGGTGTTAGGTACGCGCTCCACCGTCATTGAGTTTTGTGGTTGACTGCATCCCGCAGACCTGACTTTTGTACGTGCGTCAAAGTCGTTTGGACTTCTGGGTAGGGACCTGCTGGAATCTGACCAGCTCTTTAATGTGACCTCAGCCAGCGCCGCAGCCAGGCCACCAGTGAAGACTCTACCGATAATGTAGGGCGTCAAGGCTAAGATGATGCTCATCAAGGGCGCCAGTCCTGTAGCAATAGCTCTCGAGCATGCTGTCAACGC
This sequence comes from Macrostomum lignano, assembly GCA_002269645.1. Taxonomy (NCBI): domain Eukaryota; kingdom Metazoa; phylum Platyhelminthes; family Macrostomidae; genus Macrostomum; species Macrostomum lignano. The sequence continues at coordinate 106,497 of NIVC01002165.1, read as the reverse complement.
TGAGCTGGACAGGTTGCAGAAGCTGGGCGTGATCGAGCCAGTTGACGGCCCGGTGAGTAACTCTTCCCTAGTGGTTTGGGTGAAAAAGAAAGATGGCACTTTGAGGATGTGTGCTGACTACAGTGTGCATGTGAATGCCAAATCCGGTCTGAGGATTATCCAATTCTTAGCGTGGAATGCTTACTTGCAAAGCTCAATAATGCGAAGAGGTTCGCCAGTGTTGACCTGCGATCTGCTTACTGGCAGATTGGATTGGACGAAGCGGCCCATAATTTGTCGATCATTACAACGTCAAAATGCCTATTCCGCGTTAAAAGACAAATGCCTTATTCATTTTCCAGAGGACAATGGAGAAAATTCTACCGAAAATCCAGAGTCGCTGCAAAAAAGACTCCGTACCGTTAAGACTAGACTTGCGGAGAAGCAGGTCAGCATCAACGATAAACAGAGGACAAGCAGAGACGCGGGGGCGAAACTGCAGATTGGCACATAGACAAGTCGCTAGCTACTGGGATTCGCTAGCCATACTATATCAAAAACAAAAGCTTCTGCTTGGCAGTAGAAACTTTGTAACAACAAATCTATCACTAGAATATACTCGTAGTTGTGTATACAAAGCACTATTTCGGTCTACGACCTCTCTTTTCATTCCAAAAGAATTGTCTATGGCACATCTTGAGACTACTGCTTAGCAGAGTAGCAGCTGCGGAAATTTAACAGCGGATATTCATCTGTTTTTTATATAACCAAATTTTAGCAGACTGTTAAATATCCGCGGTCAATGTCGCTGCTATTGGTTTTGTCAGCCTAACTGAGAATAAAGCCATCCAAAGTGAGAATCCTGCCTACGCTGACTGCGAAGGGCCTGGCTGCGTGCAGCCTTAGTATATGGGCCATAGACTATAAAGGATAAGCAAAGTGAAAAAGCCATCCAATGTGAGAATCCTGCCTACGCTGAATACGAAGGGCCTAGCTGCGTCCAGCCTAGTCTATGAGCCATCTCTAACTATAAAAATCAATAGACTATAAAGGACAAGCAAAGTTTTAAAAAGGCATCCAATGTGAGAATCGATCGCTTTTTCTCTTTCCCCCAGCTCTCTCCACTCATCCAAGCGCAACTCCTCCATCACTGCTTACTCCATCACCCACAGTCTCGTTGCTTTCTTGCCTATTTATCCAACACTTAGAATTAACAGAGTTCAGTCTTCACCACTGCAATAAAAATGCCCGCCTCATCTGTGGACCGCCAGCGACTCATTGCGGCCATTGAAAATGGAAGCTCACTAAGGGAAGCAGCAGCCGTCCTGCAACTGCCTGTCTCAACTGCCTATAGAATTGCCCGTCAGCATCGCCTAGAAGGAAGAACTAATGCGCTTCCTCGCGGTGGTCAACGACTTCTTAAAGTTGATGATGAAATGCGGCAATTTCTGAACCAGAAGCTGCAAGAGAACCCCTTCCTAACGTTAAAAGAGATGGCCAACTGCATGGCTGCACAGTTTCCGGAGAAGCCTCAAGTGGGGTACAAGACGGTCGATCGGATGCTCCAAGGGATGCTATACACCCTGAAGCTCGGAACGAAGGGCAGTGACACCAGAGCGAGCTGCAATCTGCCTGAAAACATCGAGGCCCGGAGAGAATATGCCAACTTCATGCTGCACCTTGACGCCTCCGTACACATCGTCTATTTGGACGAAACTGGATTAAACTTGTGGCTACGGCGATCGCAAGGCCGTGCTATCAGGGGTCGCCCTGTTAAGCGGACTGTGACGACACAAAGAGGCCCAAACGTGACCGTCTGCATGGCTATCTGCGCAGAGTTTGGCCTGGTGCACTCGACCGTGCAGCGGGGTGGTCAGACGCTGGTTCGCTTCCAGGAGTTCATCAACTTCTTGGCAGAGCGATGCAATGAGCTCGATGCCGATGGAAGCTGGCTGGTTGTGATGGACGGCCCGCACTTCCACAGGGGAGCCAGGGTGCCGGAGCAACTACAAGAGAAGATCTCGATTCGCATCCTGCCGCCATACTCACCCTTCCTCAACCCATCGGAACTGGCCAACAGTGCGCTGAAGGCACGGATCAAAAGCCGCCTGGCAGACGCTGGACTAGTCAACGAGGAGGCCGTTGCTCCAGATGGCGTCAACCAAGAGGAGTGGCGATTCATGCTGTTAGAGAGGGAGGCGCGCGAAGCGATTGACGACACAGTCACTGCTGGGAAGGCTGCCGCGTGGGACCTGCATTGCAGACGACTCTTTGGGCAGTGCATTGAGGGACGGCTATTTTAACTCTTTACTTTACTGTACTGTATCATCCAGTGTGTTCCTGTTTCCGTTATTCCGTTCAAGCTATTGGCTAGTCATATGGCTCAGAAGGTATAAAAATAAAAGAATACGACGCATAGACCAATCGATTCTCACATTGGATGGCTTTTATCACTTTGCTTATCCTTTATAGTCTATGGCCCATAGACTAAGGCTGCACGCAGCCAGGCCCTTCGCAGTCAGCGTAGGCAGGATTCTCACTTTGGATGGCTTTATTCTCAGTTAGGCTGACAAAACCAATACTAGCTTACCAGTGCTTCATGAAATCGGTCCCTGAGAAATCGACCGAATTTGTCTATGGTGAAACCATGGTGATCAAATTTTGCGAAATCCGTTTGGAAAGCATCACTGTATTTTAAGCGTTGCCAATCTCGAAAGATATTTTTAAATCATATTTTTTAAAAGGTTGAGCAACAACCTGTGACGAAGCGCATACTTTCGTAATTCTGAAGTTAAAAAATAAGATGTGTATGCTGTATTCGCTACTACAAGTACACAATCTCGCGTCTTTAGGAGTATTTATTTTAAAAAAATCCTGCAGACTGTTGTTTTAGGGGTGACAAACTTATATGTAGAATTTCTCAAAACATTTTATAATTCTCACACAGTCTTAAATATTTCTCCCGGGCCATAGACAATACTTTAGTAGGAATTTTCTTAAGACAGTCAGCAAGTGAAAGAAGTTCTAAAGAGGAAAGAAGCGAGTGCGACAAAATCAGTCTAACTACTTTACCGAGGATTCGTGCTGTTAAATTTGCTATGGCTGGCGCTGAGGAAGACGTCGAATTCTCTGATTTCTTCAACACATTTGAGAATCCACCTGCAGCTGATGCGGTGCGTTAATCTTTACCTTCGACAAGCCGTGTGGGTGAGTTGCTTGATTCGACCGACTTGGGGCACAGGATGTCTGAGAATCATCGGTCCCTCTGCTAAGGTGGCTAGGATTGTGTCCAGTGCTTTACAAGGCATCTCTGTTCCAGAAGCAAACCCGAGCAACGGTCCCATCGGTGAGCTTGTCGCTTCTGATGAGTCTTGTGAGTCCTCTAATGCACACGGAGTGAAGTCTATCGTCATTGACGGTCCTATAAAAAGGAAATCCTGTTGGGTGCGTGCAGCCTTTTTGAAGCTAGCATGGAAAACTATTGAGAAGAAGCATGAGTTATGCATTATTCGTATTCTATTTTTTCTCGTTTTCTATTTGCGACATCAGATACACATTAATTGTTTATTAATCTACGCTCGTATGGTAGAACTAGTCTTTCTGAGACCATTAAATCATTTAATGGGCTCCGTTTGAAGACCATTAAATGATTTATTGGTCTCGGTATAGAAGTACGAGCGTATTTGTACCATAGACTACTGATTCCTTGCTGCGAACGCGCCCATTAAACGTCAATTAAATGACCAATCGGATTTTATGTAAGAGTAGATATGTTCAAACATTGTGTATCAGTAATATTAGAGACAGAAAAATACGAGCAGCTCAATTTTAAACTCGAGGTGTTGTTGTGCTCGTGGTTGCAACTCGCATATAGTTTCTCCAGCACTCAAGCACTACAGTAGTCTCTGTAGTCTCAAGCACTACAAAGCTTTTACCATTAACGGAAGCGAAGATTTTCATTAACGATGCCAGCACTGACAATCGAGAATTTCGAGAGTTTAACAAATGAGTTAAATTGAACTATCAACCTGTCAAGCGCTTTCTGTCGAGGCGTGACCGGAGTTTGTGTATAGAGAGCGTCCCTGGCCGCGGAAAAGGCGCTGAATCGCGATGCCTCCGCATCTGGTGGGACTGTTGAGCCGGATCGTCAGATTTCAAGTAGCGAGGCGACACTGTCACAGTCTGTCAGTGTCTGTCAAGAGTCTGTCATGATCGACAGCATATTGCGTGTTCAGGCTGTCCCATCAAAGAAGATGAGAGTGAGCATTGACGGTGCGAGCGTAGTAGCATTCTAATCGATGTTAATGTTTGGATGAAAACACTGTGTACTATGGCCTGGTTTTAAATGACCAATAATATTCAATCAGTGTCCAACGTGTTAGTTTTCTAAGTATAAATAAACAGTTTTTTCATGTTTCTTTATCTGCGTGTTAATGTCAAAAGTGACATTAGTTCGCAACCGACGTGCATGCTAATGTCAGCGAAAGTATGCGCTTTCGTCTATGGCATTAGTTGGCGCCGGAAGGAGTCGAGGAGGGGGGAGAGTGAGAATGGGGGTGTGGGGGCGTAGCCCCCACTTTCTACAATGAAATTTAAATAAATTTTAGTCTATGGCCCACATCGACATTGGGCCGTATGCAGAAAGCTTAGTCCAGACTAGCTAGTCCGGACTGGGTAGTTCTGTCTATGGTCTTAAAATCGGTATGCACAAAAGCTAGTCGCGACTATCGAGATTCGTCTAGGCTAGACTAGTCTAAGCTAGACAGAGCGCCCAACTTTAGCGCCTAGTTTTAATGATTTTTTTAGTTCTATGGCCCAAACCCCTGTAAATGCTTTCTGTTTAAATACTGGGTCGCTAACTTAACCGTTCCTATACTGGTTCTCTGTGCATTTGCGTATACTTCTGAAATGTCAGCGACAACAGACTACGAAACAGTTCTTCTTGACATTCTACAAAGACATTCGGCTTCAATTTTGTCGAAGGGCCAAACGCCTGCATTCAGGCGAAGAAGGGCAAACGCTTGGGAAGGCGTAACATCTCAAGTAAACGACCACTTCAAGACCAATTACACGGTCGACCAGGTGAAGAAAAAATGGAAAAACATCTTGCAACCAGTTAAGGAAAAAACTACGAAGAAGACTGGAGGCGGGCCAGCTCCAAAAAATGTCCTCTAATGACTTCAAGGTGTTGGAGGTAATTGGTGGGGACAACCCGCGCCTAACACCTTGTCATTTGGATTGAGCGTTGGCCTGACTGAAAAGGAACATTTTGATGCATCCAGGACACAGGCACTATCTGGGGCATCCGCGAACGCTAGTCAACAAGATCAATCGACGTTGCAAATTAGCGGCTCTACCACTCAATCGGAGTCAGACAATGCTGTCCCTGTGAATCCGTCTCGACAATCACTGGCTTCGGGCGAAGTCAGCCATCAGCGAAAGAAGAAAGTCTAAGAAAAAAACTTTTCTGACGAGCTCATCGAGTTTGAGCATAAGAAGCTAAAACTCAAGGAAGAGAAGCTAGCCCTAGAACGGGAGAAGATCGACGTTTTGAAGGAGATTCGAGATCTGTTACGATGTGCCAAGGACAAGACAAAAGACTCCGAGCAAAAGTTTTTTGGTCTTTTTTGAGTACTCGGTTTATTTTTAGCTCGGATAAAAGCAGTCGCGTATGAGTTACTGACAATATTTCACTGCAAAAACTGAAGCTGTTACAGTGAATAACTGTTAAAACGGTAACTATTTACTATTAAATGATTAGATGGTTCAGGTTAGCAATTGCACATGGTCAAAATGGGTTCCCTAGGTTTTTCTTAATTTCGCATAACGTTGTCATACTTTGTGTTAATCAATAAATAAATTACATTGCATTGCTGATTTGGTCTCGAAGTTGATGGCCTCTCCTTTGTCTTTGCTGTTCCCGTTGATTGGCGTTGTAATTAACTACTTCTGGCTCCGGATCATCCCATTCTGCTGCGAGATGCTCAGGAAGATCATCATGAGGATCGTTCTGGGTGCGAGCGAAATTGTGTAGCTTACAACAGGTCACAATTAATGTTGGTACACGGTCTAGTGGTACGCGTAGGATGCAACCAACGCAGTTGAAACGGCGCTTTAAAATTCCGAATATCTGCTCGATTCGAACTCTCGTTCGGCTGAGTTCGCGATTGAATATTCTCTGCCGGCCATCTGGGTTTTGATATGGAGTGAGTAGAAAATCGCAGAGTCGGTATCAAGAATCTCCGACAAGATAGCCCTCCTATTGGGCGTCTAGAAGCGATCCAAAAAGAAAACTGTTGCGAAATATTCTCGAGTCATGGACTGAACCAGGCCATTGAGCAGTTATTTCGAGAAAGAAGTATCTCGCATCGCAGACTGCTTGGACGTTAATAGAGTGGTAGTTTTTACGATTAATGAATTCATCTGGAAAGTTATCATTAGATGGCCTTTGAATTCGTACATGCGTCCAGTCGATAGCACCGATTACATCTGCCAGTTGACCAATTTGATTAAACCCCGTTGACACTCGAGTCCGCTCAACACCTGGCTCTGGATAGCGGATGTTATTCAAGCGGAGATTCAGTATCCTGACCACTCTCCAGTAGCAGCGGGACATGGTGCTTTGGTCGATACCTCCAAGAGCAGACAGGTTCTGCTGAAAGCTTCCAGTGCCGAGATAAGATAGTGTCAGGCACAGCTGTAGCATGGGAGTCAGGCTTCTGTTACGCATTGTCGTCCGTTCGAAATCTGTCTCGACAAGCTCCACAAGTGATAGAAGTGATCTAGGTTCGAACCGAAACAGTCTTTTAATTTCAACCTCCGAGAATTGCTAAAGTGGTTCCAACCGATCACGAAATATGCGTTGTCGATGGAGGTCTCGCTGAACTAAATCTATCGCAACCAAAATATTCATTTCTTTCAATCGTCTAAGGGCGAAGGCAATACAAAATTAGCTATCAAGACAGCTCTAGAGCAGGCTAGGTTTTGTCTAGTCCAGACTAACTAGTCAAAGCTTTTATGCATACCAAAGTAAGACTAAACTACCATAGACAGAACTAGGGTAGTTTTGTCTATGCTAGACCGGTCTAAATTTGTGTTTCTGCATACCAAATCCGAGTCCAGACTAGCTTTTCAAGACCGGACTACCCTAGACAGAGCTTTCTGCATACGGCTCATTAACATGCACTGTAGTTTTTTGATCCCATAAAGAGGGAGACAGAAGGTTTAAGAGAGCTGAGTAGAAAGACAGCAGATTTGATTGCTTGCATCTTTCATTTACGCAAACAAAATCGAAATGGCTGACGCAGAGCCAACTACAATGGCAGAAGTTCTGCCTCCTCTATTTAACTACGGAGCTATGCCGAATGGTGAGATTTCAGGAGTAACATCCGGCGAGTTCGACTTGATTTGCACGTCATTCGATCATGCCCAAGGTCATTAGACAGTCGAGATGCAGCGAACCGCTATAGATTCTCCGAGAAAAGCTGCTAGAGGCTTTCGCTATCTTCTTGAGTTTATGAAGAACGTCAGTGAGAAAGCAGGCGGCCTTACTAAGGTGTACACCGACCGCTGCATATGGTAGGTAGTTTGACCTGTACTTTTGCCCACCATATTCATGTGTCTCTGTGAACACATTTGAATCTAGACAAATCAGTTGCCAACTTTTCTTAAACTGCAGAGTAACGAGAGCGTGCCACCTGGATGCCTGTGGCCAGACTATCCAGGAGATCTTGCTCATCACTGGGCGAAAGTGTGAGCGAACTGTTAAGTGCTACTTATCGAGGCGACGTGATCGCAGTTTGTATAGGGCATCTCTGGCTGTGGATCAGGCGCTGAATCATACAGTTTCCGAAACTAATGTCAATAATAAGATCGTTAAGCTAGCTCGTCCAAAATCCAATCACAATAAGCGAGGCTACGATGGAGAAATGTGGCGGATGTTTATCAAGAGCCTGTCCAGACCGACGGCGCACTACGTGTGCAGGCTGCTCCGTCAACGAAGATGAAAGTGACCATTGGCGGCAGTCGCAATCTGATCGATATTCTTTTTGAGTGACGTTTCGGTGTAGGCCTGGTATTAACTGATTCACATACGATTTCTTTGTTGAACAGTTTTTGATGTTTTTCTAACATAAAAAAATAAAATTTACCCTTTGTTATTGTTTAAATTGCCGTTGCGTGTTAATGTCCAAAATGACATTAACACGCATCCCACGCGCGTGTTATTGTCACCAAAAGTGCATAGCAATGGTCTATGGCCGATCTTACAGTTGTATCTAAGTGAGCATATAGCTCGATCGGTATTAAAAATACCTATAAAAATACTTTTATAGGTACTAAGTATAAATAAAGTGTTAATCTCCGACTTCTTCGATACGTAACACTGGCGACGATTCCGATAGAACCCCTAGAAACAGATGGAGTGACCCGATGGCTCCAACGCTTCGATGCTACCGCGAAAGTCAAAAAATGGGCGGAGGATTTGCTAAAGTACGCGTTCATCGCAAAACTCGGGAAGAAGGCCTTTAAACTGCTCGCCGATGCGTTTTTTTCCGGAAAATCCAGAAGATAAGTCTTGCGAAGACCTGAAGACACTGCTAGAAAAGGAAACCAAAGCGAAAAAGTCAGGACTGGCCTATCGGTATGCCTTTCAATAGTTGAAGCAAGAGGATGGTGGAGTGCGAGCGGGGGTGCAGGGGGTGCAAGGACAAGGGCATCTGCTCAATTGGCGTACAATCCAGCCAGGCTGACGTCCTTCGAGAAATGCGTCTCATCGTCTGGGATGAAGTGTCCATGATCGGAGTCTGCGAGACATTCAAAAGATTGACGCACCCTTTGGAGGAGCTGCTGTCGTCTTTGCCGGGGACTTCCGTCAGCTACTGCCAGTAGTGCAGCACGGGACTCGGGCCAAAAACGTCCTGACATACGTCAACAGGATCTGTTTATGGCCTAAGTTCCGCAGACATTGCCTATGCCATAATATTCGTCTGACTGGAGGCCCTGACGACGGTCTGTGTCGGAAGTATGCACAGTTCCTTCTTCAGATCGGATCAGGATCCGTTCCAGAGGATTCTGAAGGATGAATTTCTCTCATTTGGTCCGGTTGGTCCGGTTCGTCTACCTTTTCCTTTGACGAGTCAGCTGACCGGAACGAGTACTCTGCGAGTCGTGCGATCCTTGCGCCGTACAACGAGATGGTCAACAGGATCAACGAGGAGTGTCTGATGCTCTTCCCAGGACGCGCTCGCTAGTATCGATCCAATTGACACGGTCCCTGAAGAGGATAGTGCTACGCACTTCCCTCCGGAGCTGCTGAATAGTCTTGACGCGCCCAACCTGCCAAAGCACCGGCTGGTGTTTAATCTTGGCATCGGGGTGATGCTGCTTCGCAATATCAACCCGCCCCGTTTGTGCAAAACCACTAGTCTCATTGTGATGGCCGTGACTGACAATGTGCTGCGGTGCAAGGTGGCTGCCGGACAGTTCAAGGGCGACCAAGTGCTGCTGACCCCCAGCAACCTGGACCTGTGGTGTTCAAGCGACTTCAGTTCCCGGTGAGGCCAAGCTTCTGCAAGGATCGCACGACTCATGATCCACAAGTCGCAAAGTCAGACACTAAAGACTGTCGGCATTGAACTCACCGTCGACTGCTTTATGCACGGTCAGCTCTACACTGCGCTGCGGACCAAGGATGCCGCCAATGTGCGCGTCTGACAGTCTTAAGGCAGCACAAAGAATGTTGTCTAACCCGAGGTGCTCACTAGCGACTGACAATGTGAGTAATCATACAATGTAGCATTTCTTGAACTCGTCATCACCTAATATTATTATATGATAATATTAGATAATATTAATATTATTTCGGAATTCTTATAATTATTATTATTAACTTTCTTGGACCCAGACCCATTATTACGAAGCCATTGTTACTATCATTCGCACACTGGGGAAAAGTTTTGGTTAATTTAATCGTTGTGCATTAATAGTTAAAAAGTACACAAAGTGGCAACTTCAGAAGGCAAATATTCAAGCGCAAATAAAACGAAGTACTCGCATGTTATCACATTTTCTACGAGCGTACAATGGCTAAAATTAGTCTGGAAAGTTCAATCATTTTTCGGAACGTCTATGGTTTATGTCAGTGATGTTGCGCACCAGCCGCTTAACAGACAGTCTTCTGCTGCGATGCTATGCATCTTTGAGTGACTTTCCGTCAAGCGTTCACAACAATTATAAGTTAGAATATTTGAAAATAAGAAAGGAGAATTAAAAAACAGATATTGCTCAGCTGGCTAGTTAGTAGGCGTCCTGATGCGAACTGACGTTAGTAGCGTGACGTGACATTTCAAGTGAAATTTAGTGCTGAACTCAGTTGTGTCGTGCTATAATACTGCGGGTCGCTATTGTACAGCTTGGCAATTGCTTTACGGTTTAACAACTACGTGGGAGGCCGAAGGGAACAGCTTAAAAAATCGCTGGAAACGTTGGAGCAACGGATCTACAGTTCAGCTTGCTAGAGTGCATATCAAACCTGCGAACCAAAAATTCAACACCACTGATCACGCAATGGATGCCCAAGTCTACGTGGACAATTTAGGCTCGGTGGAGAGCTCAGATTAAGCCATTATGGAGAAGCCGATTGCCTTTACGTTCAAACAGCTGCACGAATTGAATAATTTGGCTGAATTTAAAGCCAAAAACGTACGTCTAAATCGGCGTGTCTTTATAATTAATTGTTGTTATTTTGTATTCAGATGCTTACCCGTCTTTCTTTTCTAGAGTGTAGTGTCGTGGATGCACTGGGTGTTATTGCCAATATAGAGGCACCAATTACCAAGTGAAATAAAAAAGCCGGCAGCACCATCCTTCGGGCCAAGGTCATATTGATTGATGAAAGTGCCGTGTCGGTGTGGGGCACCTTTTGGGGATCGGCGCTATGTCGGTTGCCACTTGGAAAGTGGGTGACGCGCTTGCCGTGAAAGTTGCAACAATATGCGAAAACGACGGTGAGGCTAATCTGCACTGTTCAGCTGCATTCATTGAACAAAAGACGACGTACCGATCGGGAGGAAGCCAGATGCCTGCTGCAAGCTTGTTATCTACAGGGAGACAGCGGCAAGTTCTACGAACCTTGCAAGGTCAGTACAACCAAGGAAAGGAAGACTTTGTGAGGGTTCTGCCTGAGCCAATGCTGCAAGCAGCCGGAGATGTGAAGAGTCCTCGTTAATGAATCCGAGGCTGCTCGCTCACAAAGGCTCTAGATGCTGCTCGAATTTGGGTGAGAACGACTCGAACCAATAAAACTATGGATGAGAGATTAGCTAGATTAGTTGGCGATTGGATGTGAGCATCAGTCAAGCGTGTTGGTCGCATTTTCATGGAGGCGGGACGCGATTCCAATGCGTCACGAAAAAATTCACAACTGTTGAATTTGTCAACTCATGCTTCTGTTTCTGACAATTTCTGAGGAATATCAAAAGGACGACGCATACTCAATCATTAATTGGAACAGGCTGGCGTGAGAAGAGGACGAGAGGCGGTAGGACATATACAAAGCTTGACGTTGAGATGGGACAGTACTGCTGTGTGTTGCGGGAAGGCAACTGATATTGGAGAACATCAATGCTCGTTTGCAAGCACGGCTTCTTAACAAGCCAATTGGTGGCTTGTCAACATTAAGTCGACCTCTTGAAGGTATCTTGTATTTTTTAAAGCTAGTTCGTGATGCTCCGGCCGAGAAAAACTCATCGGCTATTCTAGCGGAGAGAGAGGCCTATCGCCACTGGTGGTGCTCCCCCGAAATTGTCAATACGCCAAAGGTGTACATTGATGAGTTTGGTTTTGACAGTTGGATGCGGCGGCAGCAGGGACGGGCTGTTCAAGGTCAAAGAGCGTATCGACGAATCGCAAACCAGAAGGGCACACGCATCACCATTTGTCTAGCTATGTCTCCTCAACTTGGTTTTGTCCACTATCAGGTCTATACCAGCGGCATGACCAAGGATCGGTTTGCAGAGTATTTGCAAATCACGAATCATCAAATCGTGCAGGCAGCTTGCCCAGGGCAAGTGGTCTATCTGGTCTTTGACAACGTGAGCAGCCATAACGACGCTGAGCTGAATGAGGATATTGGTATTGCTGAATTCCGGCGGCTCCCTCGCTACAATCCTTTCCTGCCAGTTGAAAGTGCCATCTCGCGATGGAAAGCGGCAATTAAGCAAGAACTTGGTGAAGATTGCGACGTCTTCATCAACCCAACCGTGGAGGCCCGCGCTGGCCGAACACTGGTGCAGTATCGGCGAGACGAACTCGCGCGCATGGCAGATATCACCGTGGGCGTTGTGGCACAGAAGAAAAACGCCAAGAATGGTAAACCCACTGCTTCTCATATGTGCCAAGATGCCTGGCACATGTGCCAATCCACGGCGACTGAATGAGTCGATGAATGAACTGCCGAAGCAGCCAAAGCTTAGGAACTTCCTCTAGACTGTTCAAGTTTCTGCATGCGGTTACTTTCTTTTCTGTTCTGTTGTGCTCATGCGCACTATTGTTGGAAATTAGGACAACAGATTTTAGGATGTGAGGCCGGCCTATCTTACGGAATATACATTAGTCTCTAATTCTGTCTCTGGAATTGAACTGGAATTACATGAGGACTCCAGGACGTTCACAACATTCTCTACAGGCTTGAAAGATTGGCCACTAATGAGATACAAGCAACTTGAAATGGGCTGGGTAAACTCATCCTTCGCACTGCAGTCAAACATGCAACGAGTTCTAGCGGGTATCTCAGGAGTACTAAACATTTAGGACGACATTGAAGTGTATGGTAGTACCTTCGAGGAGCACTACAACCGCCCAAAGGAAGTTCTGCAAAGATTGTAGGAAAACAGCAACAATTGGCAAGGAAAAGTGCGAGTTTTCAGTGGATAAGATTTTCCTTTTACAGTTCGTTCTCGCAGTTACGCTTGTATTAGGTGCCCCAATCCTTTTCATCGTTTACTCACTAAATAGATCGCTATTTAACTTTGACTAATTCAACTAAAAGTTACTTGTAGTTTCGCTACAAATTGGTCCGGTGAGGTGCCGTTAGATCCAACCGCGCCTCTGTCAGGGGGCTACTCCAATCGCCATATCGACATGCACTGTACTCGTACATAGCGTCTTTACCACGGCGTCATCATCCTCAGCTGCACTGCCCATGCCATCGCTATCGGCCATGCGCTATCAACCCGTCAACAGCTGATCCAGGCAGCATCACCATAGCAACCAGAGAGTTACTGGTAGTTCAACCAGGACGTCTGCCACGGAGCTCATCGATGACCAATTCTACGCGCCTACACGGGTTCATCAAAGTCTTCGATCGAGTTTCCGTTGCCAGCAGCACCACTACCATTCCGCCGAATCGCCAGTCCCGGCCAGCACCGTCGGTGAGTCGCCAAAAAAGGAGCCTGCCACGAGGTTAATGAAAGTCCGACGGTGCATTACGGCCGGCCGCAGCAGCAGCCTTTAGTCCTCCTCGCGCGTTCCACCTGCATTGCCTCAGCCGCAGAGCGACGTTCCACGTCAGTCGTCGCTCAATTCTTCTCGTCATCTTTCTGCACTCGGCATCTTAAGCAGTTCACGCTGGTCACGCGACAATCCGCCTTTCCGAAGCATCGCAGGGATTACCTCGAAAATTCCGGACACCGCAAACCCGCTCAACACCTAATCATCATCGCCCACCTCGTGTGCTTCAGCTGGATGTCCCGACCGCAAAGCGACTATCCGCCACAATCCGTGGTACCATTTGCTAGGGGTGTTGTCTGACTGCATCCCCGGCATCATCCAGTAGATCGATTTCGTCGGGCCGACAAACTGCCGATAGAGCATCATAGTTGAGGACACGAGCGTGGCGCTGCCAGCACAATCAAGCAACAAGGAAGCTTTTCCACTTCCACAGACAATAATGCGTCCAGCAGAACAGCCCAGTAGCACCCCGCAGGCATTTCATTCCATGTCACCGTTTCCCCCCACTCGCTCATTTCGCTTCACTCACCTTTTTATGCACATTGAATTTATTATTAACAAAAGCAAAACAATGTAACGTTTACTGACCGTTGTTCTCAATATTTCTTAATATTCGACCTCTCATAAACAATTTATTTCAATTGTATTATCACCCGCTTCGTTTTGATCGTATGAGCTATCCCACCATTTTAGCCTTCAGTCTTTCAGTCTCTTTTCCTGTGCTCCGCAATTTGAGGGAGGAGTCATATGGATATTTTGTTGTACTTTTTATTTGCGACTCAGTTTGTCATTATCTTTCATAGACTAATTTCCTTTTACAGTTCGTTCTCGCAGTTATTAGGTGCCTCAATCCTTTTCATCGTTTACTCACTGAATAGATGGCTATTGAACTTTGATTTATTAAAAAATAAGTTACTTGTAGTTTCGCTACAATATAACATTCATGGGTATGCTCCTGACACGCAAGGAACTGCAGATTGGAGACGCGAAAGCGCAGGCCATTGGAACTTTTAAAGGAACTACAAATTCTAGTGAAGTGAGGTCATTCATAGGCCTAATAAAATTCTTCTCACGATTAATTCCAAACCTGGTCTCCGTTTCCTGCCTGCAAGTTTCTTGGAGGAGGGAGTCGACAAGCTTGCTGGATCGCTACGAGAATTCGAGAAATGCATTCAGCTCAATGGTGGCTTCATGGAGCGTGCTGAAATCGTTGAAGTAACGGATAAAGGCGCTGTTTTTTGACACAGTAAACAACGCTTAATCTGTTAAATTTTCCATAGAGAAAAATCGTAATCGGTCAATCAGGAGACATTCGCTTCTCCGCTACACAAGTGCGGGGAATCAACTGGTTAGCTGGATTTATGAAGCACATGAGCACCAAATTTATTTGGGTTTACTCGTATTTCTCTAACATTTATCGTCCAAAATGCGTTTCCTCAACACTCTTACATTTTTCTTATGCGTCAAACTCGTGTTTTCATTATTCGAATGTTGCTAACGCTAAGACTGTTCGTCATAAATCTCGTTGTCGTGCTATAAATTATTCGCGTTTATCCTCATTGCGCCGTCGTATCTGTCCAACTCATCGAATCCTGTCTTTGTCTCCATTCAGTCTTTGTTCTTGTGACTCGCCTTTTTTAAGGAGGGGAGGATGTTGTGCAATCGTGCCCTTTCTCGCCCTCCTGCCCCGCCCCAACCCTCCAGTCTGCCCCACACCTCCAATCAATAATCAATGCGTACGCCGATCACGCCACCCCGCCCCACCTCCCCTGCTGTACCGTACATTTGTTTTTAAGGTATATTCATGTACGCGTAGGACCAATGAAAAATATATAGTCGCTGTCTGGAGGGCAGACTCCTCCCTTGCGCGCGTTGGTCCGCCTCTGTTGGCTATTGAATAAAACGACTCGTCGATCTACCATAAAAAGTGCACGGCGAACTGCATCGGCTACGGTGTGTAAGTTCGTGTTCGCGAGTTACTGTCCTTTTTCTGCTTCTCCCTAGGGCGCGGGACGGGAGCTCTGACTGGGAACCTGGGGGTCGCAGCTTCCCGACAGGTTAAAGCTGTAGGCGTTGCTCCGGAGGACGGGGCTCACAACAGTATATAGTTTCTATTCGGGTAGCCACTGTCGCCGAGGAGATATCCGTTAGGGAACGGGCGCCAACCCGCAGCAAGCAGATCTTGAAGTGAGCTCATACGAAACACCCGGGCGTCGTTGACGGCACCCGGACATTTGGCCGACACGTACAGAAAACGGTAGCGAGCATCGCATTCGCAAGTAAGCATGGCGTTGATCGACGCGTAGCCGTGACGGTTGATGAACTGGTCCGGGTTCTCGTGTGGCTTGCGTATCCTGACGTGCGTGCCGTCAATGCAGCCGACAACACATAGCATCTGGGCAATGTCTCGGAACTCGTGTGTCAACTGCAGCATCTGAGCTTGATCTTCCGGCCACTTCACCAGGTTTGGAAAAGAGACAAAACGATGCAGAGCCTTACTCACAGTTGACTTGTGCACACCATGAGCGTCGCCAATCGCAGAGAAATTCGCCCCTGTGGCGAGATAACGGAGCGCAACTCGGATCTGCTGCGACGGAGTCAGGGCGAAGTTACAACCCGTTGAATGTTCGAGGTCAGCTCCAAGTAGGGTGCAAACTCGTCAATGTGTTCCTCGCGAAGTCGAAACCTAGATTTATGATCACCATAGGCCACATCGAAGTCAAAGTTGATCCTGTACTTGAATGTACGCGGTCGTTTATTGCCGGGCGCAGATGCGTCGGAATCCTCATCGGACGACTCGTCATAGAACATAACGCTGAGTCAGTCAAACTTGGGCCAGACTTTGACAGCTTGTAAGTTATAAGTAAGCTCGCGGGGTCAGTTTTTACTACGCAACTTGTCACTCGCGAATAGCAGGAAAACTTCTCAAGTTATACATTCTATGCAACGAACCACCCCTTCACAGCGCGCAGGAGCTGCGTGTAAGGGTTAAAAAAATCTAGTACAAAGCGACCTGCTTTATTGTGTTCACCATTACTTGGTAAGTATTTTTCTAGAGTTTTTAAAAAATCTGCCGATGTCAAGCTCCACAATCAGTAAATTATTTAATTAGCATTAATTGCATGGCGAAAGGTCTAAACAAGTCATGATTTTTATCCAAGGACCATTGATATTTTAAGCTAGGGTCGTTGCACTATTACATGCATGTTATGTATAGTGTATTATATAATTTTTGTGACAGTTTATTGTATAAATTCGTGTGCATAGCCTAGAATTGGAAACAATTTATAGTGTTAAATAAATAGAAAGTAAGTTACACATAGTAATAGATGTCTTTTCAAATTGTAGAAAATTAATTTAGTTCTTGGTGTAGCCACAGTTGGAGTAAAGCCGAGAGAAAATTTGTGGCAGAATGTCCATAGACTATTTCGTGCCATGAGAGTCTAAAACACTGCATGACATGAGAAGCCTTGCTGTGAAGTTTCAGGGGTTGATTTGTCTATGACCAGACCTCAAAATAGAGAGCTCCAACTGTAACCTCACCAAAAATTAAACAAAAAACCTGAATTTGTCCTCCATTTGTCAAAACAAGAATTCTGGTGCACCAATCGGTTTTAAAGTAACTCGGATATTATTGCACCTTCAACAGAACTGCTTACAGCACAGTAGCCCATTTTACAGATGCCGCGAGCTGTACACCGTGATGCACCTGAGCAAACGCCGAGCATACTCCGGATGAGTTGCATCCACCTTGAAGCGTTGACTCCACATGTCGCTGAAGTCGCGATGTGCCGACTCCATCGCCTGCTCAGACCAAAACCCAAGGCCTCGGCGACACCCATATTGTACTGCCATCGCTTCCAAAAACTGCGGCACGTGGTCAATGAGGGCATGGGCCTTCGGAGTGATGTTGATGGCCAGAGCGTGGTATGCCGCCTCGAACTCTTTGACTGCTGTATCGTAGCCTTCAAGCAGTTGTTGGCCGAAGCACTTCTGCTGGACAGCTCGCAGGCAGCTGAATGCATGGGCGACAGGCACTCCGCTGAAGGCAGCGTGGTCAGCGAGGATCTGGCGCAGGCTGTCGACTCCACCAAGCAGTCGGTCGCACTCATTGCCATTGAACTGGCTGCCATGATACGGTGAGCGCCGTACGTGAAGAGCCTCAGCCCACTGTGCAGCACGGACTCCGTCGGGACCCAATGCTGTCAGGCGCTGCTCAAGCTCGTCGTACAGCCTGTTGACAAGGCCTAGCAGCAGGTGGAGCTCCATGGGTGGCACAGCTTCTAGCGTGTTTGAACTGTCTGGCCAATTCAGCAGTGGTTGCCTGATGCAGTTGTGGAATGGCTCTCCTGATGGCTTTGAGCTTCGTTGCCCCTCGATGCGCTGATACTGGGCAGCTTGGCTGCGAATAGAGCCAAAAGTCCGCAATCTGACACTGCGATGGGGATTGGCGAACTCTTTTCGAGGCGTCTCGCACCACGGGCAGGGATGGGCACTGCTGGCGCTCTGCAGTCCAAGAAGCACATTTGCAAGTTTCATGTCCACGGAGCTGCAGAAAGACACGTCTTCTAGGTTCAGCAGATTGAGCACAGTTTGCACGTTCTCATAGTACTCCGGTACTTTTTCAACTGCTGCGATAATTAATAGCTTCTTTACACCACCTTCGGCAAAAGGGCTGCTGCCGGCCTCGGTGACACCGCCTAGTAGAACAGATGACTGCTCCCCGGACCGGACCAATGTCATGCAAACTTTAAAAAAGCCGCGTCCTCCATCAATACCAATCTTAAGCAGGAAGCTGCCAGGATCAGGATCCATTCTCCGCCGTGCCAGCACGTAGCCCACCAAGCCAGAGACGTTGGAGCAGAACACAACAGTCCGCGTTTCAAATTCGCCCGTGCTGCAACGGACTTGGACTGACTCTGTTGCATAAAATGGATCCAACTCGCTATTCAATTCTGCCAGGCGATGCAGGAGGTTTGGCTCGATCGAACTGCGACCCTTCCACTCACGGAAGAACTGGGCCGCCTGTCTGGTTTGCCGACCACTCAAACCGATTGCATCCTGCATCCTGGCAATCTCACTAGCCGGCACTGATATGTCACCAAATGCACCCGCGGAGCACCTGCTACTCTGAGCGGACACGCTTAGCGTGATTGGCCGGCCTCGAGTTGCCAGCCGAATAGGCGAATCGCCACCTGCGTCTGTTAACTTGGCTTTGAGGACGTCACTAGCATGAATTTCTGAAACACGCGGATCACGTGACAGCTCAGAGCAGATGTTATTTAGCCAGCGAGATTGCGTACAGGTGTGGCTAAGACCCCTGCCAATGGTGGAGTGACATCTCTGGCAGATGGTGATGGGACGAGCAGGTGGCACCTCCTTGTTTGGCGAATCAGTTTTCGGTCTGCCAAGGCGATGCGGCTCCGGCTTCCAGGTGCCGAGTCCTTTGCCGATTGGACTTTCTCTGGCAATCTCACAGAGACAGCAGCTGCACTTCGGGTGGCCCCTTGTTTCCTTTGTCGGTACGACTTTTGAAAAATCAAAAGGGGCAGGAAGAGCTTCAGAAGTTCGATTCCCCCGTTCAATATCCAGCAGCAGACCCTGGCATCGAGCACACAGAGCAGCTGGGAGAAACTCGTTCTTCAAATCGTAGTTTGCATAAAAGTACCGCTGGATGCGAGGTAGAGCTGCTTTGCCAATGCGCTGCATGCCTGACCCGCGCTTAAAGCACACAAGGCAGACCTTCAGCCGGTTCTCTTCGTGAGATTTTGAGTAGTTTGGCATGGTGGTGTTCAGTTCAAGGCTTTTCAATTCCTAAATGCTGAGATGAGCTGATTTATGCTAAATTAATCATTTATATAGCTCAAAAACAAAAAATCTGCCTGTCTGAGAGTGACGCTAAATGCACTTCATTTTTTCGGTGACGCAACTGACGCTACACTGATAGAGGTTGATCATGCGCACTTAGGGGTGTACGGCGCCTCAGCTTTCGCTATTCGTCATGCATGTACACTGTGGGCCTTGGGGCTTGGGGGTACGCACTCATGGGTGTGTATTTTGCCTTTAATTTAAAAAATCAATGGTCCTTGGTTAAAAATCATGACTTGTTTAGACCTTTCGCCATGCAATTAATGCTAATTAAATAATTTACTGATTGTGGAGCTTGACATCGGCAGATTTTTTAAAAACTCTAGAAAAATACTTACCAAGTAATGGTGAACACAATAAAGCAGGTCGCTTTGTACTAGATTTTTTTAACCCTTACACGCAGCTCCTGCGCGCTGTACTTGTAACGGGACTTGTAACTTGTCACATGTCAAATGCTTGTCGTTTGTAAAGCGTCTATACAACGGACTTCACGGCTTACTTGTAACTTGTCAACTTGTCACTTGTCAACTTCGACTTATCGATTCTATGCAACACCCCTGGAGGTGTTTCATAGATTTGACAAGCTACAAGTGAATAGTAACAAGTGATGACAAGTTAAAAAATACAAGTGCTACAGATTTTTGTTTCATAGACTGATTTGTAAATCTAGTGACAAGTTACAAGCTGACGGAGTAGTGAACTAGATATCTATGGGCCAAACATCAAGTCCGTCCCAGGCGCAGCCAAAGCCGACTCCGTTGGACCCTGGATATGATCTAGTTCTGAATAGAGGAAAGACGATATTTATCAATATTTAATTATAATCTTTGGCATAGAGTCTATCTTACACGTTTGGCCCACTGGCAAGCGTAAGAATGCCTCTCACGGTTGAAAATAAGAACGCCATACTGCGTCTGCTTAACGAGAGAAAGGCCGAGTTGTTTGGAGAATTTTCCTCTATAATTATGAATGAATTGAATCAATTCGATCCTCAAATTGAAAGTTTATTCGTGGTTTAAAAATTTTGGGTCTCTTTGCCCATGCAACGTGGCCAATAGTTTCGTCCAAAGAGTCCGAATCAGAATCGAACATGTTGCCATGCGAAGCGAAATCTGATAGTTACAAGTTCGACAAATCTCGCGGGACTACTCAAGCTTGTCGAAAATCAAACGCTGCTCACTCTTCAAGAAGCGATGTCTATGAAACAAACCGCTTGTAACTAGCACTTGTCACTACTCACTTGTCACTTGTCGCACTTGTAATTCTGACAAGTGGTCTATGAAACACTCCACTGGAGGCGGCTGTTTCCACATAAAGTTTTTGGCAACTTACTTTTCTGGGTTGCACACTATTACCCTGTTTAACGTTCAAATAGTACCCCCGTGTCGTGATGTTTGTGGCAACTGATTATAACAAACAATTTAGCTGCCAGTACATGTTAAACTTAATTCGTTTACTTGTTTCATATTTTAGACACAAATAATAGAAAGGAATCGAATTCAAGCGAAAAAATAATTTAACGAACGATTCTATATAGGATAGCCCTTTTTACATGTCATATAATAAAAAGATGGATTGATGTCTCTGCCCCCCCTCTGAGGTGAATCCTGGCTACGCGCCTGATGGCCTTCTATAGAATTGCCATTTGCCATGAATCATGATTGGAAAGTAAAACAGTTGCTTTGCTTCAAAAGTGCTTGAAAAAATTATTTGAATTACCGTTGGATATAATTGGAAGCTATAGTTTTGAGAGTAAGGAGTAGCTATAGTTTCTATAACGAGCGTATATCTGAGCAGCACTCGGAGATGCTGTGACAATATGATTAGCACTAGATAATTGGTACATAACAATCCAGAAGTCCTTTACTCACCGATTAGTTTGGCTGGTGTTTTATGTCTAATCCTTTTGGATGCCCTTGCAGCTTAGTCAATGGAGGCGTGTCAGTGGGGGCGCGGGGCTAATTCTTTTAAACTGTTATTTAACAACCCTAGGGGGTGGGGGGAAAAGCCATAGACTACTTTTCTCTAAAGATGTTTTAATATTATCGATCGATCTGTCCCTTCAGCCGAATTCGAGTCAAATCCTGAGCCGGAGGGGTGGAAGCCATAGACTATCTGTCCTAAGGGGTTTAAATGTTATGGATCGAGCGGTCAGGCAAACGAATGCGAGGAAGCTTGAAGTACATGTACGTTTTGGTCTAAAAACAGAGCGGTCTAGTTGACAGTCAACTGTCTGTATCAAAGCTGTCTGCATTCTGCAGTATATGGGAACAAACTAAAGTTTTATTTTGTTGTATTTTCAATTGAGTAAACCACAAGACCTGAAAAATTTATTTAGGATTTACAGATTTTTACAGATGGTGGAGTAGTGCTCGTGTCAGGCTGCTAGCACATCGCTGTCTTTTTGTTGTGGTTTTTTCACATACGTGCAATGGGCCCGGGCTCGATACCAGGCATGACTTTAATGTGGAATAATGAAACTGTGGCGCCGCCTGGCTCAGCTCATTGACTTTCACTGACTTACGTTGTGTAGGCAATATTTACTCATTGCCAATGTACGTAGCGTGCACGCGGCACGTTGTGTCTAGGCTAAAGTTAAGAAATGGTTGACTGCGCTATATTATAGGGGCACGTGCCGTTGGTGGTTTCTCAATAATATAAAGGCCGGTTTGGCCATCACTTGAAGTCGGGTTTCTTTTCTTGTGCTCAACTAAGCACTCTCTTATATCGAAGAGTCCCCTTTATTGCTACGGCACGACAATGGCGTCGCGAGCAGACGATCTGCCGCTGAAGGACCCTGCAATGATGGAAGCTTGGCTACGAAGCTTAGCGGCCCTAGCCGCAGCAAGAATCTCACAGACACCGCAGAAAATCGGCAGGTCACTGATGTCTTTCTAGCGAAAGCCGGCGTGAATGCGATGCGGATCGTCAGCGTCATGGCAAAGCCTAAGGAGCTGGAGGAGATGGACTTTGCAGATATCAGAAAATTGATAATCGAGAAGACTCTCCTGAAGAAGAAGATCGTCATCGCTGAACGATCGAAATTCATGTCGAGGCGCCAGGAGCTGACGAGTCAGTGCAGGCCTTCGCACAGAGACTTCGGGATGCCGCCCGCCTCTGCGAGTTCGACAAGTTGAATGCGGAGGACAGCGACCAGACTGCCGAGGACGAGCTCATGCAGACGATGCTCGTCAGCGGGTTGCACAACACGTAGCACCGCAGGCCAGTTCGACGGCTCGAACATCAAGACTCTCGGCAGCTTCACAGCAGCTGTCGAACTGGAGAACAAGATTGCCTGCGTGGAAGTCGCGGTCGCGGCCTGCAGCAAGACCCACGGTCTCCTCGGCACGGACCTCCTGTAGTTCGATCTGGACGCTGTCTGCCTCAACCACGTGGGGCAAGCGCAGGAGACGCCCCTCGGGAAGCTGAATGACTTCAAGGCGCGCATCCTGCTGAGGGACAATTTCCGGCCGAGTTACTTCGAGGCGAGACCAGTGCCCATTCACCTGAAGCCACTGGTCATCACGAAGCTCCGGAAGCTCATCGACAGCGGTGTTCTGGAGTCAGTCGCGCCAGGAGGCAGTCAATGGGCGTCTCCGATCGTCGTCGTGAGGAAGCCGAACCGCGACATCAGGATCTGCGCCGACTACAAGATCGGGGTGAACCCCAAAATCTGCGCTGATTCCTATCCGCTGCGCAACATCGAGACAGCGTTCTGCGAGCTTGTGGGAATGTCATACTTCGGCACCATCGACCTGGCAGACGCGTACAATCAGCTCGAGCTGGATGAGGCTTCAAAGGAAATCCTCACTATCAACACCCCGACTGGACTGCTACGTTGGACAAGGATGCCCTAAGGCGTGAAGACAGCGAGCGCACAGTTCCAGGCGGCCATGGAAGCAACGATCGGTGGTCTGGTGTCGAACCTGGTCATCTACCAGGACGATGTCTGTGTCGGAGCCAGGTCCCAGGCCGAGCTGGACGAAAAGGTCGAGAAACTGTTGCGCAAGCTCAAGGCGGTCGGAATGCAGATCAACGAGCGTAAGTGCGTCTTCAGGAGCACCGCAATTTCATTCCTCGGTTACAAGATCTCCGCTGATGGTGTTCGGCCCGACTCGAAGCTGGTGGAAAAAGTTCAGCAGACCCGTGCACCGACGAACCGCAAGAAGCTCGAATCCTTCCTGGGGCTCACGAACTACTATGCTCGGTACGTTCAGGCCTACGCTGAGCGGGTTGAGCCACTCACAGCGCCGAGAAGCAACCAGACACCATTCAAGTGGGGCCAGGATCAGCAGATGGCATTCGACGACCTCAAGAAGGCTCCGGCAGTGTATCCAGTAGTGCGCATCTTTGACGCTTCGAAGAGCACCACACTGACAACAGACGCCAGCGAGAAAGCCATCTCGGCTATCCTGACTCAAGACGAGCACCCGGTGATCTACCTGTCTCGACGGCTCACAACGGCAGAGCAGAACTACTCCAACATCGAGCGAGAGGCCCTCGCCATCGTGTGGGCGACTCAGCGAGCACGACACTTTCTGCTGGGCGCCAAGTTCACCCTGAACTGCGACCATCAGCCGCTGGAGTTCATTTTCAGCCCAGCCAAGGAGATTCCGAAGGTCACGTCTGCGAGAATCACGCGGTGGGCCATCCAACTGGCTGCTTTCGACAACGATATCGCGTACGTCCGCGGAAGAAGCATCCCACATGTCGACGCGATGTCGAGACTCGAGTTGGAGGAGAAGCCCGAACAACCGGAGGTGGTCGAGAGTGTCATTCACTGGACGGAGACTGACGTGCTGAAACTCGAGGACATCCAGCAGGCAACGGCGACCGACTCAGTGCTGCTGGGCATCAAACGCCGGATCCGCGACAACGTCTGGAGCAACTGCTCGGCGGCCGAGCGTCCCTTTAAGAGCGTGCGCCAGCAGCTGCCCGTCGAGAACGGCGTCATCTGCCTGGGTGACCTGGTGGTGCCGCCAGTCGTGCTGCGACCTCAGCTGCTGCAAGCGGAACACGGCGACACCCACTGCGGAGCGCTGGCGATACGCAACCGGCTCAAACGAGAGGCCTGGTGGCCGGGCCACTGCGACGACGTCGAGCGATACATCAAGCAGTGTGTGAAGTGCGCGGAGATCCGCACGCCGCCGGCCCGCACGACGCACACCTGGCCGGCGGAGACCACGGCGTGGCAGCGCGTGCACATCGACCACGCGCACGTGCAAGGAGCCGGCTCCCTCCTCATCGCAGTGGACGCCTACTCAGGGTGGCCGGAGGCGGTGCTGGTGCCCGACAGGACGGCCAGAACGACGCTGTGGGTCCTGCGGGTGATCTTCTAGAGGCTAGGCGTGCCCCGGACCATGGTATCTGACAACGCGCCAGAATTCTGCGACGGCGAGCTGCAGCAGTGGCTGCAGCGCATTGGGTGCAACCTGGTGCACTCGCCGCCGTACCATCCGCAGTCCAACGGCTGTGCTGAGTGCATGGTCCAGACGGTGAAACACGGGCTCCGGGCATTCGCAGCGCACCGCGGCTCCTTCGAAGCATACCTGGCCAAGCTGCTGCTCAATTACCGGTCGACGGCGAGGAGCGACGGCCGGGGCAGCCCGTTGGCGCTGATGGGTCGACAGCTGAGGAGTCCGCTGACAATGACTTTTGAGATTGACGCCCCGGTCGTTTACCAGCCAAGCTCCAGTGCAACGGCCGAGCCCGCGCGCTTTGTGGTCCAAGCTGGCAGCAACACTGGCAGCAACACTACAGTCGGCCGGTCCTTGCCCATCGAGACCAAATTCGGCCGCTGCCGGTCGACACGATGGTCACGCCCGCGCAGGGGCAAGCGACCGCGGTCGGACCAGAGACAGCGGCTGAGGCGGCCTCGGTCGAGCCTGACACCCCGAGGCCGGGCAGTCCCAACGCTGCAATCGAGGTGCCGGCGGCCCCGAGGCGTAGTGAACGCGGGAACAAAGGAGTTCCTCCCGAGCGGCTCACTCCTCGGTGGTGAGGGGATGTGGCGCCGCCTGGCTCAGCTCATTGACTTTCACTGACTTACGTTGTGTAGGCAATATTTACACATTGCCAATGTACGTAGCGTGCACGCGGCACGTATTGTCTAGGCTAAAGTTAGAAATGGTTGACTGAGCTATATTATAGGCGGCACGTGCCGTTGGTGGTTTGTCAATAGTATAAAGGCCGGTTTGGCCATCACTTGAAGTCGCATTTCTTTTCTTCTGCTCAACTAAGCACTCTCTTATACCGAAGAGTCCTCTTTATTGCTACGGCACGACAGAAACAAAGCCGAATATAAATGACTGACTGACTGTCTGTCTGTCTATTTGTCTGTCTGTTTGTCTGTCTGTCTGTCTGTCTGTCTGTCTGTCTGTCTGTCTGTCTGTCTGTCTGTCTGTCTGTCTGTCTGTCTTAGTGTCTGTCTGTCTTAGTGTCTTAGCGTCTTAGTGTCTTAGTGTCTTAGTGTCTGTCTGTCTGTCTGTCTGTCTGTCTGTCTGTCTTAGTGTCTGTCTTAGTGTCTGTCTTAGTGTCTGTCTGTCTGTCTGTCTGTCTGTCTGTCTGTCTGCTGTCTGTCTGTCTGTCTGTCTGTCTTAGTGTCTTAGTGTCTTAGTGTCTGTCTTAGTGTCTGTCTGTCTTAGTGTCTTAGTGTCTTAGTGTCTGTCTTTCTGTCTGTCTACAGAAAATTTCGCACTCATTAAAGAGCAACGAATCGTATAGTTTCGCTTACATGGCACACTTTTTGTCACTAAGGCTCAGATGGAATCCAAAAGTCAGCTGGATTATTAATTATAAAGGCCCGCTCAATTCCTATTAAATTAGCATGGTACGGGCGCATGCGCAAAATTTATTAAACAGTAGAAAAATTAGCAACAAAAATAACTGCGGTAGCTAGATAAAAAAGGTTTAAATGTGGAGAGAGATAAGCTGCGAGGAAAACGGCTTTACAACATCTTACTGGCAGCAGTCAGTTTTAAACAAATTTTGCAAACTAGGATAGAAGTTATTGATGCCGAAAAGCTCTCTCAATGATTTACGAGTATGATTTGTCATGCAATGACCATAAATTACATGTAGTACTATTATGAAACTGCGGCCAGCTTTATCAACAGGCGTGGCCAATGTGGAAGCAATAAATAGAGTGATGTCTGTATTATGCAAGTGTTATTGACGGGCTTAAACTGCTCTTATTATTTAAGAATATCAAGATAAAAAGCATTTACTATAATAAATATGTGCTTCAATTTTGCATGCCTTAAATACTTTTGTTTTTTTAACCAACGAGCGGCTTGAACTTGCAGTAAGGAGTAATTGATGGGATTGTTACTGGTGCATCCGTATGAAATACTATAAACATTGGTTATCAGTGTGCTTGCTGGTCGGGTAGCATGGTGGTTGCTGCCTGTCGCTTGGTAACTGACACGGAAAAAAATTCTATGTTGAGTACATTGCTGGGACTTTTGATTGGCTGCTGGTGGGGTTGTTGGTCTTCTCATTGTCTGAATCTAATTGGCTGCTGGTGGGGTTGTTAGCCTATTCATTGCCTGAATTCTAATTGGCTGCTGGTGAGGTTGTTGGTCTTCTCATTGTCTGAATTCTAATTGGCTGCTGGTGGGGTTGTTAGCCTATTCATTGCCTGAATTCTAATTGGCTGCTGGTGAGGTTGTTGGCCTTCTCATTGCCTGAATTCTGATTGGCTGCTGGTGGGGTTGTTGGCCTTCTTACTGCCTGAATTCTAATTGGCTGCTGGCGGGGTTGTTGGCCTTCTCATTGCCTGAATTCTAATTGGCTGCTGGTGGGTTGTTGGCATTTTTACCGTCTGAATTCTGATTGGCTGCTGGGGTGCTGGTGGGGTTGTTGGCCTTCCCATCGTCTAAATTCTAATAGGCTGCTGGGGTGCTGGTTGTTGGTCTTCCCGTTTCCTGAATTCTGATTGGCTGGAGAAACGCAGCCCAGCAAAATGATGATTTGCACATTGATATGACTGCCTGTATCAGAACAGCGGTGCCTGTACTTTGGGATAGCATTAGGATAAAAATTGGCATTCGCAATACAACTAGTTGTTAATATATTTTTTGCAGACATTTCTTTGCTTCTTTGCTTCGCTTAAAGAGGCTTCTTATCGACTGCCTGTAAAAGCATCTTACGCTGATCTGCAAAATGAGGCAATTTTTTATCGAAAATTTTGAATGAGGTTTTCCGTATCTAAAGAGCAGTTGAAAAATATTGAGAGTCAGAAGCTTGAAAAACACAAACATACCTGAAGGCAGATGGAGGAACTCGCACTGCTTGCGAACAAATTCTCTAATCATTTCTCGACTCAGATCGAACGACTTCATGTTGCTGATGAAGGTGCTGTAAAGGCGATGGGAGAGCCGATTTTGCAGCGTCATTGGCGATTGCGAAGGGATGGGAGTAAGAAAGAAGGGAAAGAAGGGGAGAGTTGGTGAGAAGGGGAGAAGATGGAAAGAAGGGGAGAGAGGGAGATGTGGTGAGTTGTAAGTGTACTTTTATGCGCCAGTCGCTAGAGCGGGGTTGGGGGTTGCTTTTGTACAGCATGTACGTGCTTTCCACTCACCCCTGTCTCTATCTTTTATACCCAGTTATGTAATAATCGTTGTATTGTATTTAATCTGCGTATCGATCTAATAAACTCCAAGAGGCTTCGTCAACTCTCAGTCGCACCTCTCTGCCTTAGTCTACAGAGAGAAGGGGAGAGGGAGAGAAGGGGAGAGGGAGAGAAGGGGAGAGAGGGAGAGAAGGGGAGAGAAGAGGAGTGAGGGAGGGAAGAGGAGAGAGGGAGAGAAGGGGAGAGAGAGGGGAGGGAGAGAGGGAGGGAAGGGGAGAGAGGGAGGGAAGGAGAGAGAGGGAGGGAAGGGGAGAGAGGGAGGGAAGGAGAGAGAGGGAGGGAAGGGGAGAGAGGGAGGGAAGGAGAGAGAGGGAGGGAAGGGGAGAGAGGGAGGGAAGGAGAGAGAGGGAGGGAAGGGGAGAGAGGGAGGGAAGGAGAGAGAGGGAGGGAAGGGGAGAGAGGGAGGGAAGGAGAGAGAGGGAGGGAAGGAGAGAGAGGGAGGGAAGGAGAGAGAGGGAGGGAAGGGGAGAGAGGGAGGGAAGGAGAGAGAGGGAGGGAAGGGGAGAAAGGGATGAAGTGAAAGAAAAGGGGAGTGCTAATCCGGATGCCATAAGTTCGTGCATAAGGAGAAGGCGATGGAGTAATCAATTTAATGGCGGTGAGGATTCTCAGTCCCGAAATCCGCCAGTCGCACTTTTGAAGACTTAAGAGAAAATATGCCCGCAAATCCTTGCCGAGTTTCACTGAAAGCCCCTACCCCGGGCACGTGATGGCAACAAGAGTGAAATGAGAGCTGGGACACTCACTTGAGCTGGCCCATGGTCATGTGGCCCGTGTGCTGCGCACCGTCTCGGCGGACCACCTCGTAGCCGTCCCTGGTGGGTGCGGATATGCGGATGAGGTATCTGGCTCATTAAGCTCCTTCCTGACATTCACTCCCTTCCTACCATTCACTCCCTTCCTGCCATTCACTCCCCTTCCTACCATTCACTCCCGTTCCTGCCATTCACTCCCCTTCCTACCATTCACCCCCCTTCCTACCATTCACTCCCCTTTCTACCATTCACTCCCCTTCCTACCATTCACTCCCCTTCCTACCATTCACTCCCCTTCCTACCATTCACTCCCGTTCCTACCATTCACTCCCGTTCCTACCATTCACTCCCCTTCCTACCATTCACTCCCCTTCCTACCATTCACTCCCGTTCCTGCCATTCACTCCCCTTCCTACCATTCACCCCCGTTCCTGCCATTCACTCCCCTTCCTGCCATTCACTCTCGCGTTCTTGCCATTCACTCCCGTTCCTGCCATTCACTCCCTTTCATGCCATTCACTCCCGTTACTGCCATTCACTCCCATTATTGCCATTCACTCCCGTTCCTACCATACACTCCCGTTCCTGCCATTCACTCCCGTTCCTGCCATTCACTCCCGTTCCTGCCATTCACTCCCGTTCCTGCCATTCTCTCCCGTTCCTGCCATTCACTCCCGTTCCTGTCATTCACTCCCTTCCTACCATTCACTCCCCTTTCCTGCCATTCACTCCTGTTCCTGTCATTTGCTCCCCTTCCTACCATTTACTCCCCTTTCCTGCCATTCACTCCCCTTTCCTGCCATTCACTCCCTTCCTGCCATTCACTCCCTTCCTGCCATTCACTCCCGTTCCTGCCATTCACTCCCGTTCCTGCCATTCACTCCCGTTACTGCCATTCACTCCCATTATTGCCATTCACTCCCATTCCTGCCATTCACTCCCTTCCTGCCCTTCACACTTCCATTCCTGCCATTCACTTCCATTCCTACTATTCACTCCCCATTATTACCTCATCGATCCACGCTTTCACCCCCTTTAAACCTGTAATGTCATGCCCTCTATCATCCTGTCTGTCTAATGTCCCGTAGCAAGTTTAAGGCTAGCATTTCAAATCCCTGCACCTCGTTCCCGCTATTCTGTGTCCCACGCTAACCTGCTCTGCTTGTCGATGTGAATCGAATTGATGAAGGCGGCATTCCAGAATCGCAGTGACTGCCAAATTGGCTGATCCTTAACAAAATTATAGAGATAGAGTTTGTGGACCTGGCCGCTCTGGTTGGTCGCTAGAGTGGAAGAGAGCGGTTGAACTGGTAAGTTTTATAGAATATCAAAGCCAGTATTCTAAAAGTTAGAAATGAAAATCTTCAGGCGCATTAAAAGCGCTTTCAACCTACTTGAATAGTAGTAGGTAAAGCACATGTTCATAAGGGTGGAGGCGGTCCTCCAGTCGTCTGCCTCGTTGCACTCGTACAGAGCGATGGCAAGAGCCTGCACGATAGCGAAGAAGCAGTCCTCCTCCACCCGCTCCGCGCGACCCCGTTGGGCCTCGACGCATCGGGCGAACCAAATGCGACCGGTTGGCTTCTGCGAAGCGATGAATGGAAGTTTGGGATTGGAGATTGGCGGGTGAGAGTAGAGATTGGTAGAGAGACTGACTGTAAACATCATAAAATATGGAAGCTTTTCGTATTAACAGAATCGAAGAGAACTTCAAAGAGAAAATTTCACCTGGCAGTACTGGCCGAATTTCGCTTTGTCCTCTGCGGAGATGTTGCTTCTAAAATAAAAAATGAGGGTTGAAATCATACGAATGCAAATCCGGATGCTGGGGAATAAGACATCAGTGCATAGATGTAGATAGAAGATTGTCATGGTTTGAAGGTTTGAAATACGAGAGTTTAGATTGGTTAGAAATTTTTCAAATCATTTCCTACATCAAGATTTCAACGTCGAATGACAGTTTTTCCTCAGATCTGGAAAGTAAGATATGCTGAGGAGGATGTCTTTGCGTGCCATCAAGTGGCTCTGGAACAGTCGTAAAGAGAGTTAAAAACGAATAGGTCTCCGACTGCCTCACTCACCCCTGGTTGAGCATTTTCCCAACGGATCGAGTCATAAAGTCCCGACACTCGCGGACTTCCTCGTCGTTCATATCGTCTACCGCCGCTTGCTCAGCGCCCAGAGCGTCGTCGTATGCGCCTCCAACGACGCCGCGACTTTGCCGGTGCTGCCGGCGCTCTCCGCCGTACAATCCCCCAGATCTGACCGCAGCGCCCGCGCTTCTTCGGTGCCGACCGCCAACGAAGTACGTGGCGCCGTAATAGTCATCGTCGACATAGCCGCCGCTCCCGCCGCCGCCACCGCGGACTAGAAACGCTGCCTGTGCCGAGTCGTGCCGACGTCGTCGCCTGTGCTGCTGTTGATGACTTCGTCGATAATCTGCTTCAGTATCCGGGTCAGCCTCCGCCTCTCCTTCCGCCTCGCTAAAGCTGTAGCCATAGCCGTGGCCCTGGTCGTAGCCGTGGCTTCTGCTATAGCCGCGGCTTCGCCCAGCCGGTGCCGGGCTGCTCACCGCGTCAGGATCGTCTTCCCAGTCCCGACGTTGGCGCCAGGGCCGGTAGCGCTGGAACGCAGACGCCGGTCTGGCAAGGTCCGCATCCTCCAAGCCAAACTCGTCGGCGTAGCGGCCGCCAATTGATCCACCGCGTCGGCCAATGATGACGGCCGGACTCGCCGCGCGGACTCGCCCGGACGTTGTGGCCGGATCATCCCGGGTGGAATCGAGCCACCATCGGCTGCGCCGGTGCCGGGCAGCCGCGGTCAGCGTTGGATCATCATCGTCGAGAATGTCGGTGGACTGGCGAGCCAGACTCCGGCTGTCGTGGCCAGCCAGCAGCCTCTCCAAGTAGGAAGACGAAGAGTTTCCGCCGGTCCGGTTGCCGCCAGTAAAGCAGGGCGCGTCGGGAAGCATCTCGCCTCGCATGGCGGCCCTGATGTAGGGGTCGGTGGTCATACTAATGCTGCTATAGATCCCGCCTATCTCGCTGCTCTGACTGTCGGCATTTAGCAGTGGCGGCTGCGGTTGCTGCTGCTGCCAGTATTCACTTGAAGTCGCATTTGTCGCGGCCGATTGACCAAACCAAAGCGATGTCGGTGCGGAGCCTGCAGCTGCCTGGGCACACTCGTAGCCGTAGCCTGTAGCTGTCTGGGGCTGTTGAATGTTTTGTTGCCACCCGACAGAGCCGCTAGCGAAGTCGCCGGAACTCATCCAGGCAGCATTCTGCTGCTGTCCAGTTTGACCAGCCGTAAAACTGAACTGATTGACTGTCTGACCAGCGTAGCCGTGATTGTTCGCCATCGACGAATGCTGCCATTGAGGAGGTTGCGGCTGTTGCCATTGGTTTTGTTGATTTAGCTGCTGTTGCTGTTGCTGTGGCTGACTTGAGTGGTCAGTACTATTGCCGTGAGAGGAAGCTTTCCGAGTGAGCTCAGCGATCTTTGAAGTCAGGCCTCCAAAGAGACCATCGTGATGCTGCTGTGGCGGAGGCTGTTGAGGCTGCTGTGGTGCTGGAGGCTGTTGCAACTGCTGTGGATACTGCTGTTGTTGATAGTACTGTGGCTGCTGTTGCAGAGGCTGCTGCTGCTGAAGCTGGGACGGCTGCCACGACTGCTGCTGATACTGCTGCTGTTGCGCTTGCGAAGGCAGCGACTGCTGCGGCATTGGTTGTTGCGGCATTGGTTGTTGCGGCATTGGTTGTTGCGGTATTGGTTGTTGCGGTATTGGTTGTTGCTGCATTGGTTGTTGCTGCATTGGTTGCTGCGGCATTGGGTGTTGCGGTATTGTTTGTTGCGGCATTGGTTGTTGCTGCATTGGTTGTTGTTTCATTGGTTGTTGTTGCATTGGTTGTTGCGGTATTGGTTGTTGCTGCATTGGTTGTTGCGGTATTGGTTGTTGCTGCATTGGTTGTTGTTTCATTGGTTGTTGTTGCATTGGTTGTTGCGGTATTGGTTGTTGCTGCATTGGTTGTTGTTTCATTGGTTGTTGTTGCATTGGTTGTTGTTTCATTGATTGTTGCTGCAGTTGCTGGGGTTGGTACTGCGCTGCTTGCTGTGACTGCTGTGGCTGCTGTTGATGTGATTGGTTTTGCAGCTGCTGCTGTTGATACGAAGGCTGGTTCTGTTGCTGGTTATATTGGGATTTTACTTGAGGATTCGTGGGATTCTGCTGTTGCTGTTGCTGGCTTGGAGAGTTTTGCTGCTGTTGATATTGGGAACTTCGATGGTGCTGATTTTCTAACAATGGCTGATTGACCTGCTGATAATGTGGCTGTGCTTGATGATTCAGTGTCTGCTGATGAGGTTGTTGGGGTTGTTGCGGCTGCTGCGGCTGCGGTTTTGAAATTTGTTGGTGATTAACCTGTTGCTGCTGACGTGACTGCGACTGCGTCGTTTGCTGCTGTGTCTGTGGTTGCTGTTGCTGCTGAAACTGCTGAGTGCTCTGCTGTAACGACGGTTGAGTCTGTTGTTGTTGGAGTCGCTGCTGTTGTTGGGACAGTTGCTGTTGCTGCTGAAACTGCTGTTGTGGCTGATTCTGATAGTGTTGCATTTGCTTTTGCTGCTGTTGTTGCTGCTGCTGCTGCTGCTGTGGCTGCTGTTGAAGTCGTGGCTGTTGTTGTTGCTGCTGCTGGGGCGGCGCAGGCTGCTGCTGCTGCTGAAAACCGGACCCGGGTCCGCGGTTCTGAAAGAAGCTGTTTGCGGGCTGCTGCGGACGCGGAGGCTGCTGCTGCTGCTGCGACAGTGCTGTCCCTCGACCAGCTGCTTGCTGGTTCTGTTGACTTGGCTGCTGCTGCGTGTCACCCGTCACCGCCATGGTAACGGTGTCGGCAACGGAGCCCAGCAGCTTGCTGGCACCGCCAAATAGACTGCCGAACATGGCGACTGACGGCCTAACCGAATAGATAAGGTGGCAGTGAGACCAGACGCGCCATTCCAAATATTCTTAATTCCAATGGAGCACTCGGTGCACTGGGCCCCTGGGCCTCTGATCCGAAGTCTGAACCCTCTAATAGAAATCGAAACTTCCTCCATTTCATAAGCAGATTTCGAGTAGGTCTCAAGAGAGAAGCATGTTGATTGGGCTTTACAGGATGGTGCAGCTGGAAAGCTCCATCTCTCATATCCCAAGCACATTGGTGTCTGATAAAAATTTTCCTATTTTCTCCACTTAGTTTCAGGCTGTCATTTCCAATTCAAGTAGCCGTTTTTACCCTTCTGATTTCTGCGGCGACAAGGACGGCTTACTCTAGATTCAGACGGTGCATCTTTAAGCAGAAACCATAGCGATGAGAATGAGTCGAGAAGGATGCGATGAGCTGCTGCTCTAACAAACCCTTCTAACCGTCCTATCTACTGCAGCTCAGCGCAGGCAAACAGTGGAGAATGGCAATCAATCTGAATGAATTAGGAGCCGGCTAAACAGTCCTCAGTAATGCGAAGGGGAACACAACAGGATAGAGAGCTAGACTTGCAGACGTGAGAACCGCCCTAATTGAGCCCGGGAGCTGGGCGGGCACAGCAAAGCTCGATTGCTGCTATTTGCGAGGCGCTCGAGGCTGTGCGTGTGTGCAGAAATCCCTGGTCCATCTCCCCTGCAGGAATTCGGCAACAGAAAATGAGGGGGGGGGCTGGCTTATAGGAAAAGCGCTGCTAGCGGACGGGTCGGGTGTCGTTAAATCAATAGGAGCAAATAAATTTTACCTGCTGTTGTTTCTGGCTACTCTTGGCTAGCTTTGAGAGGCAGTGTGGGAGAGACGAGAGTCCGCACCAGGGAAGAGACCGAGAAAGAACATATTGAAGCAGAAGAAGCAGTTGGTGGACGGCAATCTCGAATGAAGGCTTCATTCCAGACTGCGCAGTAGCATTCTGCTTCAAGAGCCGACAGGCGGGAAACCAAAGTGAGGCCAGCAAGTCCATTCTAGACTGGGGTTGCACTTTGTTCTGATTGCCTTGCGGGTGAAATAAAACAACTCAAAGGTCGGGCAAAGTTGATTCGACCACTGCGGTGGGGTTTAAGAGTCGGAGGGCTGGCTTGATTTCCTGTCACGCCAAGACTTATTCCCCCCCCCTGTGCAAGATTATAGAGCTTTATGCCCAAGCGTCTGTGATATACAACACTTTCCTTTCTCGAAGCCAGCAGTGCTCCATGTCTGTAACACATTTAATGTTTGGTAAAAGCAGAGTACAAAGTAAACATAAAAAATTATGTAAAAAATACTATCAACTTCCCATTTGAAGGCATCTTAGAAGTGAAATTTGAGCGAGTCTTTATCAGTCCAATATCTCGTCTTTTATAGTTTTGTCTACTGAACTCAACTTTGCGGTGGGTTGAGCACTGGCGAGTATAGTCGCCGAGTAAATATAAACACCAAGGCTCTGCAGGTTTTGATGCCTTTTTCAACCGAGATGAACTCAAAGAAGTGGAAAGAAAACTTTGAGGCCTCGGGGAGGCAGATGCTGCTAGCAACATCTACAAGCTTCAATACAGGCTGAGTCCCACGGGAAGGCTAGGGGGGGGAGCGGATCTTGTCGGATCCCATCAGATCTAATGCGCCGAGAAACCGTTCCCCATCTAGATGCCGCATCAACTTGTTGCAAAGTTTGATGCTGCGGCCAACTTTTCAGGTCTGGTTGGAGTAGAAGCTCATTAAAGATGAAAGCGATGCCTGGGATCAGCTGGGCTCGATAGCGATAAAGGGTTTTTGAGTACGTAGAGGGGCAGATTGAGCAGGGCTGTCGAGTTGAGTTTGAGAGAAGGGGTTTTTAGGAGTGACTTATTATTGTGGTCAATAAGTCTTTACTTTTTATGTCCAGCGGCAATGAGCGTAGGAACATCTCAGAGAAAGAAATTGTCTCACCTGTGGCTTTTTCAGAGCTGGCCAAGTGCTGACTCTCGGGAGCTTTTTTATAAACTCTAATATTTGCTGTTTGACTGTCCGACTGGCAATTATTCTGCTCACGGGTCACATTTGAAGCGTCCTGTTGCTCTGCCTTCGGGTCGTTTGATGCCACGGAATTTAATGGAGGGGGGGGGACAGCACGACCGGTTAAAACAAAGTTGATTATTTGAATAAAGTTGAAAATCCCGGGGTGGTGGGGGAGGGGCAAACTAGCCTGCGCGACCGGCTTTTTTAGACTAAAGTAGGCTGCCCGGATTGGGGAGTAAAGGGGGAGGAAAGGCCTGCAGTGCCGTTTTGGAAAACTCTTTTGAGGCTAAGCGAAGGAGCTGGGATGGGACGGCCGTGCCGGAGGAGGGGGCGCCTGAGCGTCGGGCTTTGCTATCCCGCAATACTCGCCCAGCCTGTCCATTCCTTCTCTCCTACTCTCTCCCCCTTCTCCGCCGCCTCCCACCTCCGCCCCGCTTGGTCGATACGGAAGAGGAAAGGCGGGATGGAGGCCCCTTCCCCATCTTATCTCCCCTGCCAGCCTCCTCTCCCAACCTCCGCTCTGCTGCTGTCCAAACCGCAATGCGCACACTGAGCGTTTTACCTTCTTTGCAGCCTAGAGTGTGCGCCTGCGACACAGAGAGAGAGAGAGAGAGAGAGAGAGAGAGCATTAGAGTGCTAGTACTAGGCTGGGGAAGCACTATATATAAGACTACAAGATGGGGGATTAAAAGAGTGGGAATGGGGGCGGGGGTAAAGAAAGAGTTTGCTATCCCGGCTTGCTCCTCTAAGCCCTCATCAGACTGGTGGGATCTCAGCGGAGGGAGGAGGAGCGCCGTGTTCCCCAGGGGGGTTGGCCGGCTGGAGAAGCCTGGGCTACTCAGAGGCTCAGGCTGAGTAGGCGAAGGAGGCCGGAGAGAACAGGGGAAATGGGAGGCGCGGCTGGTTGTGGACCAGAAAAGTTGGGGACGAGTTTGGCCCTGGATGGGGGGCAGTTTCTAGCCAGCGCTGCCCAGCCCTTCAGCGGCGCGGGTCCCTCGGGCGACGCGCTATAAGGAGGCTGCGTCAGGGAAATCGGAGAGGCGAGAGGCACTCTGCTCCCTCGCCCGGCCGGTTGCTTAATCCTCATTCCAGAGGCCAGTCCTAGTGGTCCAGAATCCCCCAGTTGCTTGGCCCGCATCGTCTGCATGAGGCGGCAGAAATTGGGACAGTTTGAGCAAAAGCAATGTGATAAATCATTGTGAAATGGTGATGTGCAACTTAATATTCGCTAAAAAATTATCGAACACGCAATAACGGCCCAGGTACAAAAACTGGGCCAGTGCTCAAATAGTTCTACCACAATTCGCAATGAAAGCCAAGAGATGCGATGCCATACCAATGTTTAATCACTTCCGATGTTCAACCAAAAATTGCAAGATTCAATTCGCGCATTCGTTATTTAATATATCGGATGCTCAGGCGAGCTCTATTTGCATCACATGCGCCGGGCAAGCGTCAAGGAGCGAGAGAGAATGAGGATGAATGAAGGAATGGGAAATGAGAGTGAGAGCTAGGCAGTTTAGTTGCTAAAGGGAGACTCCAATTCCAAGCACTCTTCCCACTTTCGTCTCCCTCATCTGCTCCCCGTCCCGACGAAGTGGCCCGGCTTTGAGAAGTGCAGCGCGCGCTCAAGTGGGACTAAAATATTCGGCCTGCCTTGGGAGGCAACGCCTCGAGAATTGATTGGCAATCGAGAGATCCCTTATGCATATCAGGCCCTAGTAACTAAGGAACTAGCTAGGCACAAAGCCTGCCATCACAGATTGTACGCCGGCGCCGTCATTCACTAGCAAAGTTCTCAAGCAAAAAATTTTCTGCACCTTGAAGAATCAAATTAAAGATTCAAGTTGGCGGCAGACATCAATGGTGACCCCAGAATGGTACGGACAAGTCCATGCGGTTGGGACGCAGCGACCACTGATTTTTGTCCTTTTTGGAAACTTCGAATTTCAGTTCCATATTTAAGGACATGGAGACCTTTTTTTATTAGTTAAAATAGACTAGCTAGCTGGTTTTGAAATCAAGCGATACAAGAGATAAGAATATTAGTGCCCTTGGGCTAAACTAGAGTAGTCAACATCAAGTGGAACCACCACAAATTGCCACTAAATAAGACATAGCTACACATGTAACGCAGCTCCATGAATAGCTTAACTTTTGTCAACTCTTGGACAACGGTATCCAACAGCCTAGAATATAAGTGCGCATGTATATTATTGTAGGGGGGGGACACGTAGGGGTAGGGGCTCCCACCAAGAGACAGGGGCGGCCACCAAGAGACAGGGGCTCCCACCAAGAGACAGGGGCGCCAACCAAGAGACAGGGGCGGCCACCAAGAGACAGGGTCGCCCACCAAGAGACAGGGGCGCCAACCAAGAGAGACAGAGGCGCCCACCAAGAGACAGAGGCGCCCACCAAGAGAGACAGAGGCGCCCACCAAGAGACAGGGGCGCCCACCCAGAGAGACAGAGGCGCCAACCAAGAGACAGGGGCGCCCACCAAGAGACGGGGGCGCCCACCAAGAGACAGGGGCGGCCACCCAGAGAGACAGAAGCGCCAACCAAGAGACAGGGGCGCCCACCCAGAGAGACAGAGGCGCCAACCAAGAGACAGGGGCGCCCACCAAGAGACGGGGGCGCCCACCAAGAGACAGGGGCGCCAACCAAGAGACAGGGGCGCCCACCCAGAGAGACAGAGGCGCCAACCAAGAGACAGGGGCGCCCACCCAGAGAGACAGGGGCGCCCACCAAGAGACGGGGGCGCCCACCAAGAGACAGGGGCGCCAACCAAGAGACAGGGGCGCCCACCCAGAGAGACAGAGGCGCCAACCAAGAGACAGGGGCGCCCACCAAGAGACGGGGGCGCCCACCAAGAGACAGGGGCGCCAACCAAGAGACAGGGGCGCCCACCCAGAGAGACAGGGGCGCCAACCAAGAGACAGGGGCGCCCACCAAGAGACAGGGGCGCCCACCAAGAGACAGGGGCGCCCACCAAGAGACAGGGGCACCTACCAGCCTCTTGGCCATAGACATTCTAAATGGGAGGGCTGCAGTGCATTGCACAACGCGCGCAGACTAATTAAAAATGATGCATAACTACAGAAATTTGCGAAGTTGCACTGGCGCTCACGATCTCATGACATTGCGACACTTTCAGACTCAATGTGAGGATACTAAAATTTAAGATGCCGATGTCAAGACCGTTCAGCACATTCTTAAAACCATCTAGCCCATACTTTGTAGGTTCGGTGGCCCAATAAAATGTGAAAAAAATCTGAACAAATTCTGGTTTAAATATAGATAGTCTTACGAGTATTACAAGTACGTAGGCGGAGCAAGAAAAAGTTTTAGCATACAAAAGCCAATTGTATATAGCGTATATTTTGATTATAGAGTGTATCAGCATAGTGGATTAAAAAGTAAACAATATCTCACAATATGATAAAAACGACGGTGCAAAGGCGCAACTTGAAGGCTTAAGGCACTCTGGAAAGCAAATATAGTGGATAAAAGAATAAAACCCGACTTGGCAAATGAAATCAAAATTAATGACGCAAAATTCCAATCAATAATTTAATTTTTTTACAACAATTAAAGCTGTGAAAGACGTGCCAATTTAAACCCTTTAAATCTGATTCGTTTTTCTTAGCCCGTGGGGGTTGCAATCGGATAGATTAATGTGCGACATGCCTACTAGCGAGTAGTATGCTGATGAAGCCACGTGTCATTGGATAAGTGAGTATTGAACTAATAAAAGTATTAGTCAACAGCTTATTCATAGCGTAATTATTATTAATGTAAATTTGTAAGCCTAGCAGCCACACTGCTTCTTCTGCTGCTGTTGTTGCTGGTTGGCGTTTCTGCTTAGCGAAACTGTGCCAGACGCCTCAGCAGCTGAGTCGCCAGAGGAACCTCGGACAAAATCTTGGGCAATTGCGGCAAACAGTTCGGCAACATTTTCGCCTGTTTTGCTTGAAGTTTCGAATATTGAAGCGCCCAGATCTGCGGGTTGCGGTGGGGGCAGTCACACTGACCGGTCATTGCAAATAACATAAATATTGAATATTCTGATAGGGTGTTTGCGGCCATCCTGGCGCAACGTCTTTGGCGACATTAATCAGAACTCAATCAGCAAAGTGAGTCACTGACAAGAACTCAATCAGCAAAGTGAGTCACTGACAAGAACTCAATCAGCAAAGTGAGTCACTGACAAGAACTCAATCAGCAAAGTGAGTCACTGGCAAGAACTCAATCAGCAAAGTGAGTCACTGGCAAGAACTCAATCAGCAAAGTGAGTCACTGGCAAGAACTCAATCAGCAAAGTGAGTCACTGACAAGAACTCAATCAGCAAAGTGAGTCACTGACAAGAACTCAATCAGCAAAGTGAGTCACTGGCAAGAACTCAATCAGCAAAGTGAGTCACTGGCAAGAACTCAATCAGCAAAGTGAGTCACTGGCAAGAACTCAATCAGCAAAGTGAGTCACTGACAAGAACTCAATCAGCAAAGTGAGTCACTGACAAGAACTCAATCAGCAAAGTGAGTCACTGGCAAGAACTCAATCAGCAAAGTGAGTCACTGGCAAGAACTCAATCAGCAAAGTGAGTCACTGACAAGACTCAATCAGCAAAGTGAGTCACTGACAAGAACTCAATCAGCAAAGTGAGTCACTGACAAGACTCAATCAGCAAAGTGAGTCACTGGCAAGAACTCAATCAGCAAAGTGAGTCACTGGCAAAAACTCAATCAGCAAAGTGAGTCACTGGCAAAAACTCAATCAGCAAAGTGAGTCACTGACAAGAACTCAATCAGCAAAGTGAGTCACTGGCAAGAACTCAATCAGCAAAGTGAGTCACTGGCAAGAACTCAATCAGCAAAGTGAGTCACTGGCAAGAACTCAATCAGCAAAGTGAGTCACTGACAAGAACTCAATCAGCAAAGTGAGTCACTGACAAGAACTCAATCAGCAAAGTGAGTCACTGGCAAGAACTCAATCAGCAAAGTGAGTCACTGGCAAAAACTCAATCAGCAAAGTGAGTCACTGACAAGAACTCAATCAGCAAAGTGAGTCACTGACAAGACTCAATCAGCAAAGTGAGTCACTGGCAAGAACTCAATCAGCAAAGTGAGTCACTGGCAAAAACTCAATCAGCAAAGTGAGTCACTGGCAAAAACTCAATCAGCAAAGTGAGTCACTGACAAGAACTCAATCAGCAAAGTGAGTCACTGGCAAGAACTCAATCAGCAAAGTGAGTCACTGGCAAGAACTCAATCAGCAAAGTGAGTCACTGGCAAGAACTCAATCAGCAAAGTGAGTCACTGGCAAAAACTCAATCAGCAAAGTGAGTCACTGGCAAAAACTCAATCAGCAAAGTGAGTCACTGACAAGAACTCAATCAGCAAAGTGAGTCACTGGCAAGAACTCAATCAGCAAAGTGAGTCACTGGCAAGAACTCAATCAGCAAAGTGAGTCACTGGCAAGAACTCAATCAGCAAAGTGAGTCACTGACAAGAACTCAATCAGCAAAGTGAGTCACTGACAAGAACTCAATCAGCAAAGTGAGTCACTGGCAAGAACTCAATCAGCAAAGTGAGTCACTGGCAAGAACTCAATCAGCAAAGTGAGTCACTGACAAGACTCAATCAGCAAAGTGAGTCACTGACAAGAACTCAATCAGCAAAGTGAGTCACTGACAAGACTCAATCAGCAAAGTGAGTCACTGGCAAGAACTCAATCAGCAAAGTGAGTCACTGGCAAAAACTCAATCAGCAAAGTGAGTCACTGGCAAAAACTCAATCAGCAAAGTGAGTCACTGACAAGAACTCAATCAGCAAAGTGAGTCACTGACAAGAACTCAATCAGCAAAGTGAGTCACTGGCAAAAACTCAATCAGCAAAGTGAGTCACTGACAAGAACTCAATCAGCAAAGTGAGTCACTGACAAGAACTCAATCAGCAAAGTGAGTCACTGACAAGAACTCAATCAGCAAAGTGAGTCACTGACAAGAACTCAATCAGCAAAGTGAGTCACTGACAAGACTCAATCAGCAAAGTGAGTCACTGGCAAGAACTCAATCAGCAAAGTGAGTCACTGGCAAGACTCAATCAGCAAAGTGAGTCACTGACAAGACTCAATCAGCAAAGTGAGTCACTGGCAAGAACTGAATCAGCAAAGTGATTCACAGCCGATCGCCCTAACAGCTCACCATTAGCAAACTTCTTGACGGCGGCAGGTGACACGGTCCGGGCGGCCGGGTCCTCAGTGGCCAGGTCGAGTTTGCAGCCGCAGAGATACACCCGACAGTCGGGCTCATGCTTGGCCAGCTCGCCGGCCCAGAACTTGGCTCTTTCCAAGCTGTCGGCGGTGGTGACATCGTAACACAGAACGGCAGCCCTGGAGCCCCTGTAGTAGATTCGAGTCAGTGAGTGGTATTCCTCCCCGCCCGCTGTGTCCCAGACTCCAAGCACCACGGATCTATTCGACGGAGCTTGCAACATGAGTCTCTTAGATCCATAGGCGGCACCAATGGTGGTCAGGTAGCCATCGGCTGATAGGAATCGGTCGTGAAGGAACCTCTCCATCAGGGCGGTCTTGCCAACGTATCGCTGACCAAGCAGCACCACTTTGATGTCGACGGAGGCAGCGGCCGAGTCTGGGGTCGCCGCCGAGGTCATGACTTCTTGTCAAAACCTTTAAAACAACGTCAATGTGCAGCAAGAACACAGGTTAAAAAGGACATTAGGATGCATTGTCTCTGTTCTGTAATGATTTCTAAGGGTTAATTGAGAAACCCAGAGCGGAAAACTGTGGTACACACGTGTGCAAATGATCACCCTGTTGGTTGGATGAAATTCTTCTGTTCACTCATAAGCTACTTATTCAGTAGTATTGGGGTCGGCTAACTTTTTTTACTTCAAGGGTCAGATGAGAGGAGTCACATAAACCTTAATTTTACCGCGACCGTCTTCATCGGACCGGTCCGCTTAAGAGTCACCTATGAGTAAATTTGAGATGTTTTATTGTCT
Organism: Macrostomum lignano; assembly: GCA_002269645.1. Taxonomy (NCBI): domain Eukaryota; kingdom Metazoa; phylum Platyhelminthes; family Macrostomidae; genus Macrostomum; species Macrostomum lignano. The sequence goes on along the minus strand of NIVC01002165.1, from coordinate 63,746 downwards.
GCGACTCTGGGGCGCTTCTACGATAATGACTTTGGGGCCGAATAGTCGTATCTGGCTAGTCGCTGTAGAATCGCTGAGTTGCGTCACTTAATGATTCTGATTACGGTAACGCTTTTCAACGGGCGGATTGTTATTGTAAAGTTTCAAACGACCTGAAGAACCGGATAGAGAGGCTTCGTAGGCCGCGTAAAATTACCGAAACGCTTTTTTTACTGTTTCTAACTAACCTAGATATTTCACCTGAATTCTTAGTAATACAGAAGAAAGCAAAGACAAGGCAAAAAAGACCAAAGCGCATCGATAGGCACTTAAATTTATCCATTTTAAAGTCCAACAAAGCTGTCGTGTCCACTGTAAGCGGCAGCATGCATCAATCTGGCAGTGATTGGCCTGTCACCATTCGCATAAATTTGGTCGCTGACAGTTTATTTTTATGAATAATTATTTGATTTTTTAGATTGCCAAGAATAACTTGAAAACAAAACGCACAGTCTCCCAGGGCTAAGGTGGCTCGCTCAGATCTTCTGGAAAGCGGCCACGTCCACAGATTGGACCAAGTCTTCGAACTTGGTGATCTCCTCCTCTAGGAAGTCGGTGCCAACTTTGTCGTCTTCAACAACGCAGCCAATCTGCAGCTTCTTGATGCCGTAGCCAACCGGCACCAGCTTGCTGGCGCCCCACAGGAGGCCGTCGGTGGCGATGCTGCGAACGCAGCGCTCCATCTCCGCCATGTCAGTCTCATCGTCCCACGGCTTCACGTCTAGCACGATGCTGCTCTTGGCAACGAGGGCGGGCTTCTTGGCCTTCTTCTCCTGGTAGGCTTGCAGGCGCTCCTGAAGGATGCCAAGGTTAACGCGTTAAATCGCTGAGATTTTTAAGCTCACAATACTCTAATCCAGGCCTTCAATATCATTGAAGCTCCCCGTACTCTAAGCACGGCCTTCAATATCATTGAAGCTCCCAGTACTCTAAGCACGGCCTTCAATATCCTTGAAGCTCCCCGTACTTTAAGCACGGCCTTCAATATCATTGAAGCTCCCAGTACTCTAAGCACGGCCTTCAATATCATTGAAGCTCCCAGTACTCTAAGCACGGCCTTCAATATCATTGAAGCTCCCAGTACTCTAAGCACGGCCTTCAATATCATTGAAGCTCCCAGTACTCTAAGCACGGCCTTCAATATCCTTGAAGCTCCCAGTACTCTAAGCACGGCCTTCAATATCATTGAAGCTCCCAGTACTCTAAGCACGGCCTTCAATATCATTGAAGCTCCCAGTACTCTAAGCACGGCCTTCAATATCATTGAAGCTCCCAGTACTCTAAGCACGGCCTTCAATATCATTGAAGCTCCCAGTACTCTAAGCACGGCCTTCAATATCATTGAAGCTCCCCGTACTCTAAGCACGGCCTTCAATATCATTGAAGCTCCCAGTACTCTAAGCACGGCCTTCAATATCATTGAAGCTCCCCGTACTCTAAGCACGGCCTTCAATATCATTGAAGCTCCCCGTACTCTAAGCACGGCCTTCAATATCCTTGAAGCTCCCCGTACCCTAGACACGGTCTGCAAGATGCCTAAGCTGCGTACATACACCGAATGAGATTTCACCTGCTTGATGCGCTCAGCTTCGGCGTCGTTCTCATCGTCGCTACCAAACAGGTCAACGTCGTCGTCGTCATCGTTGGCGGCAGGCGCCGCGGCGTTCTTGGACTTGTCGCCAGGGAAGCCGGACCGCTCAGCCTTGGAGTAGGAGGCGATGTGCTTGTACCAGCGGAGCGCGTGATTCAGCGAGTCTTTTGGCGCGCCGGAGAGGGCGTCGAACACGGCGACATCGGCTGCAGTTGGCTGGTAGCTGCACGAATGGCGGCAGGTGAAGCAATGGACACATTTATTTTGTGATGAATGTGGGGAAAATGTCTGGCAACCTGGCAACACCTAACCTAGAGACAAGCTGTCAATATTTGCCAAGAAGCTCTGTTATTCTAAGACGCTGAAGGCAACTCTCATTCCACTCTTGCCAATTGATCATGGATTTGCATTGCCTAGTTTAAAGATTGAAACCCTAGAGAAATATGCAGATGCTTCACGGTTAAGTACAAAAACTTGGCTAGCTCAGTAATTAAATAGCACGCACACACACTGCTAAAGCACCAAGCAATTTTTAAAAAATCTACACTAGATTGCATACCTCGACCACAATACAAATAATGGCCTAGACCAAACTGTATATAACAAGATAGTAGATAAACACATATTATTTAAGGTTTGGGCTAATTTTTTGTCATAAAAATTTTTCTTTGTTCTTAGACAAGGGCTGGCTAAAACTAGTAGTTGTAGATAGCTTTGTATCAGCTACTGAAAAGCCTATAATCTATAATATTAAACTCTATTGGTTAACAATTTGCTAGACTGATATAGATGTCTATATTGCCTAATTACACATTTTGATATTTATTTTAATTGTAATTTACCAATTACTATTTTTTATTTAGTTTTTATATGAATATTATTATCATTATTATCAAGGGAAGCTTATAAAAACCTTTATGTGAGCACAAATGTGGTTGGAGCTATGCACACAATATCCTATGTAGACAAAAAATCAATCTTTACATTGATCAGTTTGTTTGTATATTTGTATATTTTAACTTAATAGTGGCATCAAATTCTTTTCAGATGTTTGTTTCAAATAGGGTTATAAATAACAGTCTGGCATAGAATAAAAATTCTTGAAAAGTTGGTATGCCAAATTCTGACAGGATTTGTTTAGTGTACTTTTCTATTTATTTAGTAATATTTAGTATAAATGAACCCTTAGTTGCTATATGACTAGGAAGACAAACAATAAAAGATTTATAGAAAGTTATTAGAGAGGTAAGAACAAATGCAATATAAAGAATATTCTTTAAATTTATAGTATAAAAGAATATACATATATTCTGGCACAGCTAACAACCTGTTTGACATGTCTTCAAGAATATATTTGAAAATATTATTTTAGAATCAACATATTTGGAATAGAAACTTAATCTATTGGATTTGGCATTCAGATCCTAGTCAAATCAACTAAAGAGCCATTGCTCTTAGATCACCTTATCAAGAGGCAAATCAGTAGACCTCTAAATTTAGTAATAACCTTATCAATTACCAATTGCAAAACAACAATGATAGCCACTTTGTTAATATATATATGTATGGCTATTAGCTCCAAGAATTGTTCTATTAAACTTTTATAATTGTCAAAGTAGGCAATTTTCACCTATTCCACTACTAGAAAGAACTCTAAAGATAGCTTTATATATATAGCTAAATAGAGCTAAATTCTTAAGATTCCAAATTGGCTAAATGATGCAACATATTGCTTATATCTAAAAGCCTTTGAATATTCAAAAATGTATATTTAAAGTTTTGTACATTCAACATGTACAAGTCTAAAACTTTAAAGCCTAAATAAAGAGACTAGTATAAGTCAATAGCCTAAATTGATAAAGTTAGGCCTAAATCTATATATGTTTATATTGACATCCTTTTAAACAAAGTTAGATGTACAATATAAGCAGATCTTGCCACTTGCCTGCTACAAAATATGGCTATTTCTTTGGCTGATTACATGCTAAATAAATAAGCAACAGAAAATCAGCAAAAGTCCTACACACACCTTTAAACCTTCAAAATGGATAATTCTAAGCACAATAAACTACCTAAAACCTGCCCAAGAAATCACTTGGCAGTTTCTTTCAGAGATTCCAGCATTGCCAAACACTTTTGCGGTTCTTTCAGAATCTACAAAAGAAACCACTGAAAGAGAGCATAGATTTTTTGGATCAAATTTCAGTTATTTAAGGGATATTCATTTGCTTAAAATGTTCTAAAGTGTAACAAGTATATAAATATATAACAGTTATGACATTATCTTATTGCACCACTTTTTTTTCAAAAGTTGTACAATTTTTCCTCTATTTATTTATGTTGCCAAATTGAGACTCAACTTTTAGGCTTTTTTATTAATGAAATTACTCTTTACTAATTGCAAGACTAGTTTTTACAATAATTTGACATGATTTAGTTATCAGCTTGCAAGCAAGTTACTCCATATAGTCAATTTTAGGCATAGAATTCTCAATTGATTTTTATTCTGGCTGATGCAATGCAGTGCATTTTATATCTTCATAAGTATATCATAGATGGTTGACTAAATTTTTTAGCTACATTAAATGAGAGACTGATACTCACTCATATGCTAGCAACTTTTGCAATTAAGCAAAGCCACCAAATCTGGCATAGGTAAGCCTTGCAGACAAGCAGTTTGTAGTTTTGGTATATTAAGAGCACAATCATGCTTTTGCAAGGAAAGCTACATTGATTGATCTTTATCCAATGTGAGCATGGGTAAAGATGCACCAGGATGCAAGAAGCTTAGAGTCAGGTGCACAACAAAAGCTCCAGATTATAATTAGTAGAGAATATTTCTAGCAATAAAGTAGTTCTGACAACAGAAATGATGGCTTTGACAATAGTAGAGACGGCTTTAATGATAGCAACAACTGCTCTAACAATAGCATCAATGGCTCTGATGATAACAATGGCTTTGACAATAGCAACAATAGCTGACAATAGTAGCAACAACTCTGATGATAGCAACAATGGCTCTGACAACAACAGTATCTCAGTTAATGATAGGACAAACATTAATGGCATTGCAAGTGATGCTATGCTATTGGCTTAATTAGTAACTTTGCTATTGATGGTTTGACTATAGACTGCCATATGAACTCACCTTGCAATGTTCCATTGTCACCATTTATGAAGCCATTACAATGATAAGTAGATTCACTATAGAAGCCAAATAGACTAAGGAAAATCAGAAATAACTATTGCATATTTTAGGGATTCCAATGCTAGACAACCAACTGCCCAAAACTTTATATAAATTTACCAACCTGGCTAAATCAATGAACACTATATATAGTTCAATAGTTTTTGTACTGTTTGCAACAATTGTAGACATGCTATATGTGGATACATTCAAGGCTTAGATACAAAGTTTACAAATTGTAAGTCCATTGAAATAGGTCAATTTTGGGTTTTCAATATCTTTAAACATCTATTTTATAAACTAGAATCTGCTAATTTTTGGATGCTATTGTATTTCTAAAAGATCTTATTGAGGGAATTAGCCCTAATACTTTAATTTAGTGAATAGTATCTTATACAAAAAATTTGCTAAGAATATGCTTCTGGATAGCCAATGTGACATATACAATTGGTTATAAGAGTTTTCTTATGCATTTTATTGCAAATACTGAATGCTGCCTAGTTTATATTAGCATTAATAAAATTTCTGACAAGCTAAAACATAAGCATGCTTTGGTATATAGCTTGTAGACTAGAAAAAGGAAGCTGACTGCAGCTATTTTTCTGCCATTGGCTATTTGCAAGCTCAACAGTCTTCTGTATCCTGGTTTTGAGCACACTGATAGCAGTGGTCAACCTTGTCATCTGCATTTATATCTACTATTGGCTATCTTTGATGCCTCTGCATATGTTGATGCATTGGGAAGGAAATGATTCAATGCTGTTTGTAGTTGTGACAAATGTTATATCTAGATAGAACCACAGGTTGACGGTCATTTCGTCTGCCACCTTTTCGTCTACCGCCTTTTTGTCTGCCAATATACGATATAGTTGTTTCGTCTGCCAATATATATAATATATAAATCGGAATAACTAATTATGTCATCAAGCTTTGCATGGAAGTGTAATGTAAATGTCTTATTAATTGTAATTTATTATAATGCTAGGATTTTTCTGAAAGTTCCGGAGCTAATATGTTGCATATAAATACACAAAGCCAGAAGCAAATATCTCTAACCGTTTAGTTTCCTTCCAACTTTCTTTTTTTTCGTGTATGTAAACTCATATGCAATTTATTCACAAATACAACTAGCTTAAATGCACAAAGTGTAAGATGTAAGGAGCAATCGAAATTGTAGGCACACATGCATCGATGCGTCAAAAGTATTATATAGGTTAGTTAGGTTTCGTAGAAAATGAAGAAAAACAAAATGTATCAATATAAATAAGAAAACATACTTAAAACTTGCTTATACTAATTTATTTTAATTCCCTACATAAAAAATACTAAATAAGTGAACCAAAATAAACATAAATAAAAAAGTCGTTTCGTCTACTAAAATTCTTTGGCAGACAAAAAGGCGGCAGATGAAATGACCGCAGACCGAACCACAATGGCATGGCCCAGGGATGGTAAAAAATCTAGTGAAACAAAAAAGTTGCATCAATGACTTGCTAAAAAGGCTACATTTAGCTAAAGGTCCACTGCTTGCAAGATGTGACAATATTGGCTAAAAGAGGATGGCCAAATATAGACAATATATTCTTTTTCATGATAAATCTAATCTGCTTGGTGTTAAAGGTCTTTAACCATTAAGTGCCTTATTTGGGTTCAACTATATCTACACCATGCTATCTGCACCAACTACTTAGTGGGCTTTTTAGATAGATACTAACATACGAGGGGTCATACATGCGCAACTGCTGGCCGACCTGGCCGATCCGGCCACCGTAAATCGTGGCTGACCAGGGGTAAGTCGCAAAATTGAGTCAACCAAAAACAGAAAAACACAAGAACCAAGAAAGGCAAGAGGAAAGCGAAAGAAAGAGCAGTTCAGGGAAAATCGTGAAGCAAAAGAAAAACAATTCGCAAAAGAAGCAAACTAAGTTGTAAAAATAATCAGGTACTGGTAAGTCGCAACAAGAATCAGGTAAGTCGCAAAAGAAGCAAACTATGTTGCAAAAAGGATCAGGTAAGTTGCAAAAGGGTTAGGTAAGTCGCAAAAAGGATTAGGTAAGTCGCAAAAAGAATCAGGTAAGTCGCAAAAGGATCAGCTAAGTCGCAAAAGGATTAGGTAACTCGCAAAAAGGATTAGGTAAGTTGCAAAAAGGATTAAGTAAGTCGCAAAAAGGATTAGGTAAGTCACAAAAGGGTTAGGTAAGTCGCAAAAGGATTAGGTAAGTCGCATAAGGATTAGGTAAGTCGCAAAAAGGATTAGGTAAGTCGCAAAAGGGTTAGGTAAGTCGCAAAAGGATTAGGTAAGTCGCAAAAAGGATTAGGTAAGTCGCAAAAAGAAGCAACTAAGTTGCAATAAGAGGGAAGTAAGTCACAATCAGAGGCAATCAGGGGGTAGTAGGTGCAAGTGTGGCAGGAGAGCAAAAACAGAATAGAAGCCTTCAACAACAGACAAGATCTTTGAAATCAGAAGCCCGCGTCAACAGTTTCCCATTGATTTCTTAAACTCTGGAGCAGGGGTCGGCAAACTCCGGCTCGCGAAGCCCCTCTATCTGGCCCTCGCCCCTCGGGTTCTTTGAAACTTCCTAACTACGAGTAGCAAGGTTGGTGTCTCTTCAACTCTCATCTCTCTCTTCTTCTCTACCTTGCCTCCCCTCTTCTCTCTCCCCCTTTTCCCTCTTCTCTCTCCTCTCATTTTTACTCTCCTCTCTTCTCCCCCTTTCTCTCTACCCTTTCTCCTCAATGCCCTCTTCTCTCCTCTTATCTTCAGCAAAAATATGTGCATATTTTCTTACTTCAAAGTAGAGGGAATAGAAGATTAGAGATAAGCAAACAGAGGAGAGGCGAGCGATGTGATGGGAGAAAAGATAGAAAAGGAGAGAAAAGCTGAGGGAGGAAAAAGAGATGAGAGAGAAGAGGAGATGAGAGGAAAGAGGAAAGAAAAGATGATGGATGAGATCAGAAGAGAGGAAAGAGGAAAGAGGAGAGAGTAGATGAGAGAAGAGAGGATAAAGAGGAGATCAGAGGAGAGTGAAGAGAGGAGAGATGAGAGAGTAGAAAAGAGAGGAGAGATAAGATGAGAGAGTAGAGTGGAATGGAGAGAGACGAGAGGAGAGATAAGAATGTAGAGAGGAGACAGAAGAGATAGGAGAGGAGAGGAAAGAGAGAAGGGATAAGGGATGAGAGAGAAAAGAAAAAGAGGATGAGAAGATTGAGGAATGGAGAGAATTTGCAAAGGCCTCAAATCTTAGTTTAACATGCATTACTCCCATCTTTGCCTTTCTCCTAACTGTTAACAAGTTTTTGTTTGAGCATGACTTCAAATTTAGAATCTATGCAAAAATAGTTCCGGGAATTAGAATTCAGTGTTTTAAAAATCTGTGGGTTTTCACAGCTTGTATCTCTACTGGATTCGTATTCTGCATCTGATGAGCCATCTGAATCAGGGCTCTCATCTTCCATGCCAAATCGTCTAGCAAATCGTTCTTGAGCTATAGGTCACACTGTATTCACTTCACTTACTTCTAGACATTCATGAATCATGACTTTTGTAGTATGCTCACTACACTGTACTGACAATTTACTAATTGCTTCATGCCGCCACTAGATGACACTGATTAGCTGTTATAAAAACGTGGAATCTGCACGCAGCACTAATTAGCTGGCGAGGCATTTAGCTTTAAAAATATGGTCATAGTTACTCCTGCCGTTTACCTAAAGTTTTTGCTTGGCTCTTTCATAGGTAAGTTGCATTTTTTATCGAAAACTAAGTCGCACGGCCAGCGTAATTTCAGAAGTTGCGCATGTATGCAAGGGGTGTCCCAAAAGTAGTGTTTATTTTAATTGTAGCTCTCGTTCTATAGCTTCCTGTGAATTAAAATTTTATGAACTGATTGTAGCAATCTTTTCTGTAGACTGCTTTTTGAATTTTTAAAATTGATGCTAGATAATGAATGTTATACCCACAAAAGTAACAGTACCTATACCATATAGTTATACATATTATATCAAAATATATAATAATCAACTTTTGCACTCATTCATTAATGCCTAGGCCTATGCCATAGACTATGGTTATGCCATAGGAAGATGTCCTATATGCCAGAATTTTCTTATTTTCTAGCATGCATTAATTTTTCATAGTTGATTAATATATATATTTTGCATGCTAGAACCTTAAATAATTGAATTTGGCATACAAAATGTACTAGCCTATACATATAGGTAAAGATATGGTCTTTTTAATAAAGTGCAATTAAACGTCTTGTCAGTTAAGAAAGTGCACGCAAAAGTATAGAATAAAAATTCTTATTTAAACAAAAACGAATGAATTGAACTCAAAAGACTACTCTTACCCTTCAATGTAGCTTTTGTCAGCTAGGTAGGCATTAAGTTTCTGAACAGCCCCCTCAGTTTTAAGATCTCCGAAAGACATTATTTTTCCACCAGACAAAAATATTAAACTTAAGAAAGCACAACCAAAATGCACGATGCACACAATATTCAATAATAAGAAATAACACTGTTAGGCCCTATTATTAATGTCCAGCTATAAAATAAATCGACAGTGAAGAGAAAGTGCTGCGATTTTTTTAATTTAAACAGCTTTAAACTTTTATACAAAAAACGCTTTTAACAACGCGTGTATCTTAAAGGTACACTTTCTGCTTTGAGAAAAAATATTTTTCTAAGTTATTTCGTTTTTTATTCTGTTTGGTATTGTATTTGTTATAATAATTTAATTTTCATGTGTAGCAAATTTAAAACGGTAAGTATTTTAGCTGCCTTAAAATAGTAGTAAATTTAAAAAGCTAAAATTTAAGCTAAATTGTAAGCTTTTTTAAGGGATACAGCTCTCTATGTATGCTAATTCTTAATGATCACTATTTAAGATTTTAGAAATTCAGTAAAAAATAACGAGTGTTTTTAAGTGTATCAGATTCAAACAAGTATAGTATAGTCTAGTCCAGACTATAATTTTAGCTGCCTTGTTACTTAAGAAGTCTATCCAATAGATAGTGCTAATAATATTCTGAGTATATAGTCTCTACAGCATGTATCTAGAATATCAAAAAGAGTAGATCAAGTATGGATTCTTTACTTATCATTGAGCCTAATATTCTTAATAATATAATATTTGGCAATCTTCAAGCTTCGTTCGTTAAATTATTTTTTCAATGATTTCTGAACTATCTTGCTCTGAGATGATTATTTTCGAGCTCTCCAGAGTACCCAGCCCTTTCCTAGCTGAGAAAGTAGCAGCTTTGTTAATATTAACCTCTAAGGTACCATAAAGCTAGAAATATAAGATGCAAACAAGCAAAGCTAACATGTAACGCTGAGTACAAACAGACACAGTAATCAATAGTTGCCATAATCACAGCCAGTTCCCGCATTGTCAAGGTGATGTCGCACAAAGCTGCAGCTGGTTGCACTTGTGCTACTGGTACAATAAAAGTGGGTGCCACTGGTCGTCTTGCCATAATGTATTAGTCTTATATTATAGTGTATTAGCTGCTTGTCTATTAACTGCTTATGATATTACTCCATGCCACTCCTAAAGCTGCCTATAGTAGCATCTTTATTCCCCATAGACATTCTTTGCTAAAATGCCACGTCAGTGAAAGCCACGTCATCATTACGTTACCGTAATATGGGCCATAGACATTCCTTTGCCTACCAACAGCTTTACGGTACATTAGATATATAATATTAACAAAACTGCTACTTTCTCAACTAGGAAAGGGCTGGGTACACTGGAATGCTCGAAAATAATCATCTCAGAGCAAGATAGTTCAGAAATCATTGAAAAAATAATTTAACGAACAAAACTTAAAGATTGCCTAATATTTAAATAAATTATAAATAGAGTTTTGAGATTATTTTACAAAAAAAGTTCTAAATTTAAAATAGATATATTTGTATGAAATAGTGATCCTTTAGTTTCCTACTCTAAATTATTTAAACCCCTTTTTGAACTTTTAAAATCCAACAAGCTCACAGAGTTCTTGCTATATACATACAAATATCTATAGCATATGATGAATAACATACAAATGAACTCATTGAATACAACAAATTCACAGAGTTTTACATAGTCATAGGGTCTGGGTTTTTTTTTCGCCAGAGATAAGGTGCGAAATCGCACCTTGTGCCAAATTTCAAGGTGCGATTTTAAGGCTCAGAGTGCAATTTCTCTTGAGTCTTGTTTAGAATGTGAGGGTTTCACGAGAGATATTCAGACAGACATTTGAAATGATCGTCTGTAACTTTAAACAAAATTGACCCGCTTCAACCATCTTTTTGGCAAATACTTACGCAAGTGTTGGGCGTCGAATAAGCTTTAATTTATTAACTGAAGTAAAAATCCTTCTGACATACATTGATTTAAAAATTGCTTAGCAACACTAGCTCTGATTAGAAATTGCTTTAGTGTTGACTAAAATTGTTTTGATCATAGCAGCCTAAAAGCAGATACTGGATTTAAAAATGCTTCGATTTACTCTATACGCATGTCTCAGCTTTAAAATGACACCTCAGGCGTCGCAAAAGACAGCTTTGATGCTGAGATATTCGACACTAAACATGCATTGCTTTGCGCAATCTCACATTCAGAAATTTCACTGATTTTTTGTCGATATTTGTGCAGTTGCCGTGTCCTTGTTTTTCATCAGAAACTTGTCAAATTCTAGTCATGTCCAGTTTAAACCTGGACTTCTCTTAAACTGTCTTAAGTATTTGATTTTTAATGATTCCTGCCTTTATATTGCATAGATTGTACCTGAGTCAGTGAGTCTGTGAGTGTACATTTGTATATATGGCAACCAATCATGACTTTTTCACCGCTTTGTGGTTCAAATAAATATATGAATGTACGAGAAACATGTTCCAACTGTTATTGAGAGAAATTGACGTCGCGTTTATTAACAGTCAGTGGCAATTAATATGAAGCAAATAGTTTATTGTTATGTTTTTACTTTTTTGCGTGGCAATTCTGCTATCCAAATCGGAATGAGGTAAGCGGTGGGAATAAAATAAAAAGGAAGAATTTTTTCTACTGTTGTTGCAACCCAATAGCTATATGTACTTCAAACTTTTTAGATTGAACTGGCGATTTCTAATGTACTGCTAAGCTTTCCAATCCCTACGGACTACAGTAGCAGTTCTTAACTTTTTTCTGTCTTGACTTCTAGACTCGGAATTCGGAACAACCTAAGGAGCCGCATGAAAATATTTAATTGGATAAAGATATTTTCTAAAAACAGCTCAAGTCGTGACACATCTTCTTCTCACCTCAGTCCATCAACTGCTGCTCCTTCTGAGACCAAAGCGATCATGAAAGTAAAACAGATCAGTTTAGATCCCATGGCCATGAATACAACCATTTCAATTGTGAACCTGCTTCGCTTACAAGTACGAGCACTAGCCTTCCATTTGATGCCATTAGCTCACTTAACTCTGAAATAGTTCAAGGACGGTTCCAAATGTTGAGATCTGACGTAGAAGCAGTCCAATTTGTGGAAATTTATCAACTGGACTCCATGAATCACTCCAATGAAAGGCGGCGAATAGCTGCAGAATGCGTAAACAAGTTTAAGTGAGTCACAAAAACCCCATTTACTGTAACTACATACACTTGTACGTTAGCAAGGCTCCATGCGATGGTTAATAAATGGAGAAGTAGACAAGCATCTGAACAAATATTGAATAAAAATCAGTGAAGTTTCCGAATGTGAGTTTGAGCAAAGCAACGTTTAGTGTCGAATATCTCAGCATCAAAGCTGTCTTTTGCAATGCCTGAGGTGTCATTTTAAAGCTGAGACATGCGTATAGACATGACTAGAATTTGACAAGATTCTGATGAAAAACAAGGACATGGCAACTGCACAAATATCGACAAAAAATCAGTGAAATTTCTGAATGTGAGATTGCGCAAAGCAATGCATGTTTAGTGTCGAATATCTCAGCATCAAAGCTGTCTTTTGCGACGCCTGAGGTGTCATTTTAAAGCTGAGACATGCGTATAGAGTAAATCGAAGCATTTTTAAATCCAGTATCTGCTTTTAGACTGCTACGATCAAAACAATTTTAGTCAACAGTAAAGCGATTTCTAATCAGAGCTAGTGTTGCTAAGCAATTTTTAAATCAATGTATGTCAGAAGGATTTTTACTTCAGTTAATAAATTAAAGCTTATTCGACGCCCAACACTTGCGTAAGTATTTGCCAAAAAGATGGTTGAAGCGGGTCAATTTTGTTTGAAGTTACAGACAATCATTTTGAATGTCTGTCTGAATGGGTCTCCCTAAAACACACCCCGTACCGCCCTGCAGCGCTACACATTAAAACAAATTGGACTATAACTAAAGACACTTCAGAATGCGTTTTCTGTTAAGCTTCAAGTTTTTATTAAATTTAGTTTTTTTACTTTGAAATATAAAATTCGGTGAACAATAAGTGATATTAATAATAATATTAATAAAATAATAATATTATAATTTAATAATGAAAACGAGAATATAAAAAATAATAATATTTAAAAAAAAAATAAAGATATTTATTCCATTACTATTTTAACTTTTCCTTGCAATCAAATACTGCATTGACAAAAAATGTTATAATGTGTAGCAGTTCGGGGCCCGGTGCGGGGCGTGTTTTAGGGAGCCTTTGTCTGAATATCTCTCGTGAAACCCTCACATTGCTCACATTTCAGACAACTGGGAATGTATATTTTAATATCTTACATAAGGCTATAGCTATAGGCTATATCGCCTATATGACTTAATAGGATTTAAAGAGTTATTTTGTTTCATATTTTAAGGCAGTGCATAAAAAATAGCTTAAGCATGGTTAAGCCTTTAAAGAAAAATGGTTATAAGACCGCACCTAAACCGCACCTACTTTTTTAATTTCAGGGTGCGATTTTAAAATTTAGGGTGCATACGCACACTCTGCGCACAAAAAAAAACCCTGCATAGGGTAATAATGTCATCCAATAGAGGATATTGCTGAAGTGCTGATGGGGGAAAGCCTGGTGCTACATGAACTCGTGCAGGTATGTTTTGAACAAATTTTTGCTGGTTCCATGCATAGCTCAAAACTTGGCTTTGCAGTTGTCCCACATTCCCTCTATAGTATACATGCGCAACCTTGGGAATCACCCAGCCGTTTCTATTGGCAACACACACATGTAAGTTGCTATTGGCTGAAAGCAATCACGTGACTACTATTCTGTCCAATAGTGACTTACATGTGTGTGTTGCCAATAGAAACAGCCGAGTGAATCCCTAGGTTGCACCCAAACATGCTCTATAGTATTTGTATGAGCTGCTAGGTTGTTGGCATCTTGGAAGTGTAACAAATGACTGTCAGATAGTTGGCCAACATGTTGTAGCAGGCCCATTGGTCCTCCAGGGTTTAAATAATTTAGAGCAGGAAACTAAAGGATTGCCATATGAAACAAAAATATCAAAAACATGCAGTAGGCCTATTCTTTGCATGTATTTCAAAATTGTTTTTTTAATACTAGTTTTGTCAAGCAAAACTTTATACTTTCTTATACTTTCTTATATCTCTCTTATACTTTCTCAACATGTTTGTATATAATTTTGGTGTTAAATATATAGCAAATTTCTGGTTTTGGCTTTGCTAGGTTATATAAACTATGGATAATTGGGTAGTGTCTAGCTATTTAATTTTAAAGCATAAAGCTTTTTATTGTCAGATACTAACCCAACTATCCTGCAGAATTGTTTGTTAAATTATTTTTCCATTTGAATTTGCGCATTAGTATGTTTTTAATTCCAAAAATTATAGTGGCATAGCATAAACTGCAATGCCAAAAATACGACTATGGCCAAAATCATTACATCAATATCAACTCTGTGCATTTAAAGGGAGATAGGCTTGGGGTTAGAAACTAGCTGCTAAACTGAGAATATTAGGATTTAAGTACTCTTTACTTCAATATGACTAAACCTTCTACCCTAATGTGGATTGTGCCATCTCAAGATATTCACCTAGCATTAGAACTAATGAACATGGAACTGTTACATTTCACAGAATTGCTACAATGACAGCTGATATGCAAGCTATCATGCAGTGGCTAGCAATGTACCACTTGTACCACCAAATGTACCAATAAGCAAAGATGCCATTGTGGTGGCCTTGGAGATAGTGGAGGTGATCATGCGCTGCCATGAAGCTATAGATTTGTGTTAGTACATGTTTTCTAGATGGGTAAGCTTGGTCTTGCAACTTGTGCCATGCGGAGGAGTTTATCAGGTTTATCTATGGTCCATGCATACTAGGCTGCAAGATATTATGCAAGAATGCCAGATTGACTTGTGGCATACTGTTGTTGACTGGGCAAACTTCTGTCATGATATTTGTGCACAGTACCTTATGAACCACCCAATGCAAATTGGGAGCCCCAACACTGAAGTCAAGATAGATGAAAGCAATTTTTTTTCATTGCAAGAAACACATTGGGCAATACTTAGAAGGCCATTGAGTACTTGGCATGGTTGAGAGGGGTTCAAACTGCTGCGCCATGCTTATTGTTCCTGACTGCTAGGCTGAGATGCTAGTGCCTATCATTCAACAGCATGTCCTGCCTAGAACAAAGATTATAACCAATAGTTGGCAGGCCTATAACTAATTGCCAAACCATATGTTTGTGAACCACCACTTTAACTTTGTGGATCCAAATGACCCAACAGTGCATACCAACTAGATTAAGGGGACATGGGTGCACTACAAGGCCCAGTTTTGCCATATGCATGGGATGACTGATGGACTATCTGAATTGTACCTACAGGAGTATTTGTGGCAGCAACAGTTCTAGCAGAACACATTTGGCAAATTTCTATACTAGGTTTTCCACTGCTAGGCCTACCTATTCTAAATATGTGAAGTATGTAAAGACATGACTATAACAAACTAATTCAGCATCTAGTTTACATTCTATTGTTTCAATGTTACTTTCTTATATTATTGTAAACTCTAGAGTTAAGATGCAAGTTATTTCCATTGAGAAAATAATTTAACAAATGATTTTGCAGGATAGCCACTAACCTTATGATGCATAAGCCTAGTCACTTTGTCTACAATCTTTTATCAACCAATAAATTAAGTGACTGAAAAAGAAAATAAATTTAGTTTTATATATTTGAAACTTATTTTTCTATTGTTTCTATTGTTAGAACCAAT
The DNA here is from genome assembly GCA_002269645.1 of Macrostomum lignano. Classification (NCBI taxonomy): domain Eukaryota; kingdom Metazoa; phylum Platyhelminthes; family Macrostomidae; genus Macrostomum; species Macrostomum lignano. Next base: position 47,726 of record NIVC01002165.1, on the reverse strand, counting down.
TTTATTGCTAGAAATATTATTAAAATTGTTTTGATTGACAATGCTTGCGCAATACTGACCACTGACAATTAACTATTGACCTTATTGAATGCGTGGGTGTATACTATACTCAGACCAGAATGTGTAGGTGATTGCGTATCGATTTGGCAATGCAACGTGCAAGTAGGAGTTTCACCTCTATAAATATATCGTGAGCAAGATGTGTATCTCTGAACTCAAAAGCTTCAATCAAAGAAACTCTCTGTGTTAATTAGAACATAACAAAAATATTCTTTACTGCTTATTACAATCTAGATTTGCAAGTTATCCAAACATTTATAGTGATGATATCATTTTTGCATATGTAATTTTGTTTTCCCAATATCTTAGACAAACAAATAAAATGTTATAAACCTTTAAATAATATTTGGACATCTAATAGTCCTGAAGACAATTGAAAAAATATCTTCAAGTCAATATGACTATGTTTTTGTGATTAGATGATTTTTAAAAATGTTTTTATAGGCCTATTATTTTTTTATAGTATAGATGATTGACAAATAGTGGTCTTTATTATTATTATTAATATTATTATTATTATTATTATTATTATTAAAATATCAATTATGTTAGTTTATCATTTTTATTAATGAGTGAGTTTGTTATCTTATCATTATTCTATTCTAAGTTAGACTTTTGACAAAATGATTTAAATGTATTTTTGTAGACAAAAAAGAGGCAGATAAAATAGTATATATATGACTATTAACCAACCTTATTGTAGCCAATTGCCAATATTGTGGACAATATTTAGTGTAGACTAGCCTTTAGCATTGTGGGCATAGTCTGGCACACTAGCATGGCTTAATAAAGAAAAGGGATGTCTAATACAGTTTAGACTTTGGCTGCAATAGGGGATGCTAATTCTATTTATTTTTAGTTCTAGGAATTTATTTTAGTAAAAAAATATGGTATAATATTTATGTTTTCGATTGAAGGTTATTTAAAATTTAGGATTAAAATAAAAAATCTAAGCCTAGTGATTAAAGCAATATTAAAGTTTAATTTTTGACTTATTTAAAACAATTTGTGTCTTTAAGCAAGATACTTCTTAACTTTACCAGTTTCAACAAAAGTTTTATGCATCACACATATAGTACAAATTTTTTCACCTTGAAAAAAGTAGAGCAAGCAAATTATATAAAACTTAACAAGATATTAAAACATGTTATAGGCAATAAAATTAGTCAAAATATCCTCTACTAGCAGCAATGGTGGCTTCAATTTGTTGTGGAAATGACTGGCATATTTTTTAGATATAGTCTCGATCTAGATTTACCTAGACCTTGTTGACAATAGCCTTTGTCTCATTAATATTGTGATGACAGACAGCACAGGCCTCACTTTCCATATACTGCCAGATAGAGTAATCAAGTGGGTTGGCATCTAGTGAGTTCAATGGCCACATTGTCTTATTCCAAAAATGGAACAAGGTCATCATTCTCCTCTAACTTGTTCTTTATGTTGTAGACTGTCTTGTAGCATGCACTAGTCAGCTCTATGATTCTCCTGACAAGAACTTCTACATGAAACAGCATAGTCTCTTTGCTTCAATTGACATTTTGGTGAAATTAAAATTGTCAATCAAGTGGACTTTAATGAATTTCTTTATGAAAAGAGCTCAGCTTAGCTGCTCACTGCTGAAATATGTTGACCAATATATATGTAATTGACAACAAAATTTTTTAAGGCTCAATTGTCTAAAAGAGATAAGATATAAGCCTACATATACACAGGTTAAAAACTATTGTTGAACCCGGTATATTGCTTCAGTTTACCTATTTATAAAATGGGTACTAGCATTAGCTAGGATATTATTGAAGGTATACCTGTATATGGCAACCACCAGGATAGAGTTCTTATATTTAGCATGCTCAGAATAATTTTTAACTCTCATATTGTACAATATTTAAACTTATGAGATTGCTAATTATCAATAGTATAACTAACTAGGGGGAAAAGGATACAAGGATATATCTTCCCATTTTTATGATTATAGTAAAAGAAAATGTTATTTTTAAAAAAAGGCAAAATAAATGGTTTTATATTTAGCAAAATGGGCAAAAATTTTACATACTAGAAATGAATTGTAATTGGTATATGTACAATTAATTTTCATGAAAGTTATGATATAATAAAAATGTAATACATTCATAAATTACTATTAAAATATTTTAAATATAAAATACATTATTTTTTTTCTAGTATAAATTGATACACAAATGTGTTTTTGCAACCCTTTGCTTTTAGTGTATACTTGCTATCTTCTTGACATAGACTGGTTTTCAAACTAAAGTCTTAGGCAGTTATATGCTATATTTAAAGGGCAAGATATATAGGACAAGGAATTCTTGTATGTATATATATTTTAGACTATGAAGAAAAGAGGCACCTTTTTTCTTTTTTCATTTCTAAATACTAAAACTGTTGCATTGTTTATATGTATGTATGTTGCAAGTGAACTCCTATAATACTGCCAAGTCAGCATCAAAACTTATATGGGAAAACTGCAAATTTTCTGGAATTGGCTTTAGGCTATTTTAATCTTTCATTTTTTGTATTTTCATCAGATCCCTAAAAAAGCAGAAAACTGATTTCTTAACCTTCTTTGGCCCCTTTATCTTTCTAGTAGAGGGTTGGCAGTCTGTTTTTTAAAATAACCACCCCAATCTCCACCTGTGGGTCCTATGTATTGGGGGAGGTGGGTGCATATGTTCTGCATTCAATCCAAATAAAACCTCGCATGTTAGGGGTGCAATTAAATTTAATGTTTATTCCCTATAACTGGGGTTGGGCTTGGGCTGAGTGTACATAGCATTTGTACAGTGTAAACAGATAGATAGGACTGTGTCAAGATTCAATTGGTTTTATTATTGGCCCTGTGTATTAGCTAGACAGTGAAATTCAATGAAATTCAATGATTAGATATATATATATATATCCATAGCCACCTTTAAACCTTTTTCTGTAGCTTATTGTATAGCTAATTCATAGCTACTTAAATAATATATTATAACTTCTTATAACTTTTGATGATAAATCCAATGGCATCAGTTCTTCTATTTGTAATATGTCTCTTGGTTCTACTCTCTTATAGTAATCTCAATGCTACCACCAAAGCTATCATAGGGTTTTACTAATTTAAAATTTTAGTTGCAATAGTTGCAATGCTATTACAAAAAGTTGTAATAGGGGGTATTTGTTCTGTCTTCTATAATTGATCTTACAGTTGTCACCAATGTTATATTATACAATACTTGGTTATTATACAATAATAATTTTTTACCTTAGGTCTTAGAATTTAAGTCGAGTATATATCTAAGTATTGGTCTGAGTATTTCTTACTTTATTCTAATAGCATTCTCATTCTATATTAATAGCATTCTTATATAGGCCTAAGTGGTATATTATTGTTACTAGGTTATGTATATATTGCATGTATATTTCTTTTAGTCCTGGGAATTCCTAAGATGATAGGTTTTGGTATTAGAGGTATATTTGAGGTAGAGGTTAGGGGTTAGAAGTATAAGAGGTATTTGGTATTAGAGGTTTGGAGCCTTTGGTATTCTATATATATTTTCCAAGATCTACTCTGTATCCTTCTAATTTGTTATTCTACTTATTAGTAGTATACATAGTATATATTCCTTCTACTTTACTAAAAAAATCAACTAAGTTGGGTACTTATTCAGATTACACTGTTTCTTATTAACTGAAATCAATGGTGGTAAAAGTCAAGGAAAAAATGTTTACTTGTTCCTGGTCAAGATTCAGTGTATTGATATTAAAATTTTAAGGTTCATTTTATTAGTAGCAGTACCTATCCATTTTTCTGCCCATAAAACTACCAAGAAAGGGAAAATCCCCCTCCCCTGATAATTTTTTTTGCTATACCAGAATGGAGCAATGCAGGCACACAAAAAGTTAATACTTCACCTAAGAAGGCATTCCATATATTTCTTAGTATATACTATTTACTATTACCTATCATTAACATGTATGTATGATTTATTACTTGTACAAGAAGAATACCAAGGACTGCATCTATCTTAACTTTAGCCCCTACCAGCTAAATCACACAATGTTGCATAGTTCTAAAAATCTCTGTTGCAGTCCCTGACCCTAAGGACTTTAGGCAACAGTCATTAATTTCTACCCTTATCTACCCATGAAATCGAAGGCTCCAATGGTCCTTTTAGTTATTGAGTGGCCAGTATTAGATGTGAGATCTAGATATAGGAAACTTCTGTATGTGTTCTGTCAAAAACCTGTATATCCATAGTTTCCCAAAGCCATATCTATAGCTATGGTGGAAAGAGTCCCAAGCCAAGAGTCCCAAGGCCTATATTTTGGCAAATTTTCGCCTAGTCTAGCCTTAACTAGCCTATCTACAAATATTTCCTAAACTAAAGCTACTCAGAGTAGGCTAAAAGCAAATATGTGTTAGACAAAATTAACCCAAAATTAAGGTTATGCTCGACTACAATTTTTTATTTTTTTTTAATCTAGCAAAGGGCATTGTTTAATTCGTTGCAATCGATACTTTCAGGATGACAGTGACATATACTGTACATACTGTGTTTTTCTCTTGTACATTCTTTGATTGTTGATTTCATCATAATGTCTGTGAAGGTATTTAGGTGCTTGCCGCTGATGCTGAAAACGTACTTTTCACGGGAAAACAACTTGTGTGCCTGTTGTTATTTTGCACTTTCTAAATGACTGGGTCAGCCGCGACCCCCGGAGTCCCTGATTCCCGGACTCCACTGCAGGTAGTGATGCGGCTGGGTATGTGTATATTTATATTTAGATAAATTCAGGAGCTGTGTTCGTCGAACCAATTTTTTAAAGCCCGGTATCCAGCAAAGCTTGCCCTAATTTCTGTTCCTCACCTCTCTCCCCCTCCCGCTCTTGTTTTCCATCTCTATTAGTCTGCCTGGTTCCACGCCATCCCCCTAACAGTTTGGTATTTGCACCCCTAAGTATAGGGCTGCTTTATCGGTTTGCATCCATTGCCCAGCTGCCTGTCCGACAACCTGCTTGTTTCCTGCTTTTTATGGTCAGCTTTTGGATTATAACGGGCAATGAGTTATTTTGAAAAAGTATAATTATTTCGTATAATTATTCGAAAGTTATTTCGAATGAAGTACTTTTATTTCGAAAAAGTATGATCGATAGCTCACATGATCGATATCTCACATGATCGATATCTCACATGATAGAAATCTCACTTGATCGATTTCTCACATGATCGATATCTCACATGATCGATTTCTCACATGATCGATATCTCACATAATCAATATCTCACATGATAAATATCTCACATGATCGATATCTCACATGATAGAAATCTCACTTGATCGATTTCTCACATGATCGATATCTCACATGATCGATATCTCACATGATCAATATCTCACATGATCGATATCTCACATAATCAATATCTCACATGATCGATAACTCACATGATCGAAATCTGACAAGATCGAAATCTGACAAGATCGAAATCTGACAAGATCGAAATCTGAACATATCGAAATCTCACATGATCGATATCTCACATAATCAATATCTCACATAATCAATATCTCACATGATCAATATCTCACATGATCAATATCTCACATGATCGATATCTCACATAATCAATATCTCACATGATCGATATCTCACATAATCAAAATCTGACAAGATCGAAATCTGACAAGATCGAAATCTGACAAGATCGAAATCTGAACATATCGAAATCTCACATGATCGATATCTAATCTCACATGATCAATATCTCACATGATCGATATCTAATCTCACATGATCAATATCTCACATGATCGATATCTCACATGATCGAAATCTTACATGATCGAAATCTGACAAGATCGAAATCTCACATGATCGAAATCTGACAAGATCGAAATCTCATATCATCGAAATCTCATATCATCGAAGTCTCGTATCATCGAAATTTCACCTGATCGAAATCTCACCTGATCGAAATCTGACAAGATAAAAATCTTACATGATCGAAATCTCACATTATCAAAATCTCACTTGATCAAAATATCACATGCTCGAAATCTCACATGATCGAAATCTGACAAGATCGAAATCTCACATTATCAAAATCTCACTTGATCAAAATATCACATGATCGAAATCTCACATGATCGAAATCTCATATCATCGAAATCTCACATCATCGAAATCTCACGACTTAGTAATCCCAAACTTTCGAAATCTGATTCTAAGTGTTCATATCCTTGTAGTCTCAAATTGTAAATATTTCATATCTTAGTCTGGTTCTCTCGAACAAATGTACTGAAGATTTTACACTAATCTAAATCAGAAGTACCTGGGAGACAGCAATAACTGTAGCCTTTTGTAGAGGATATGAAATCTCCTGTTCCTAAAAGCAACTGCCGTTTTGCTTCCGTTTTGCTTCCTCCCTTAGGATTCGGTCTTTGAGCTCTGCCATTATGATACTCGCTAGTGCGCCTGTACTTGAGCGCTGCCTGCATGGCTTTTCAGTATCGAATTTTCATGGTTTCGCCTTCGTTAATCCGTAACGGTATGTAGGAAGCGGGAGGGAGATCTGCGGACTGGCTGGGCGGATGGGACCGGGTGGGTCAGCTGACACTGTTTTCCGCCGCGTTTCTGCCTCCCTAAGACATTTGCCTCCTCCCCAGCCCCTCATTCGAACTGGGATTTCTAGAAAGCTTCGCCGGGCGGGTCGGGGGGGGTACTCGCACTCGCTACTGGCAAAGAAAGTGCACGCCTTGAGCGAATAGGATTAGACTTAGCCGAATATCTCTGGGGCCATCCAATCAGGTTGGGCTGCGGAGCTTGCAGATATAATAGCCAGACAGACAGCCAGGTTGAAAGTAAGAATGTAGCAGTTAATTCCGTCTTATCCAGTATCAAAAACTCCAGTCTGCTGACAGGAGAGGCGGATCGTTAGCTGAGTTTTAGATTGAAGAATTCTGCATTTTTTGGAACAGTTCGTCAAGGGAGTGAGTGCAACTTCTGCGACCTCGCGTTTCGTTGGTACAGTAGGCTTGTAAGCTACTTGTTATCGTGCGGTTATAGCAAACCTAAATCTTAGAAAGCTTGGGTCCAGTTTTTCGATACAATCGAGAGTGCGCTGGTTTTTTGTAGCTTTCTGGGCGTATAATTTGAATTCGATTCGAATATTTCAGCCAAGCTGATACTGTGCCCTTAGCGCCGATTCAGCTGGCCTGCTGGCTTCTGCCGCGTCTAAAGATGTGGCTTCGTCTGAGACTGGGCTGCTCTCTGCTGCTGTGCTGCCAAGCTGTGCTGTTAGCGCCGACTGCTAGCAACGGTGCCCATGACCGATTCAAGTGTGAGTTATTAATGGAGCTTCGGTTTGATTGCGTACTAGTGACCGTCTGTCTGGGATTCCTCAGAACTCCTCTCCTCAATATCCTTCAGCCATCGCCTTCGGCTATCTCAAGCTATCACAGCCAACTACAGTTCCCCTTTAGAGTACAGAGTCCCCTTTCAGCCATCCTCAATTTCCCTTCAGCCATCCCCAGTTCCCTTCAGCCATCCTCAGTTCCCTTCAGCCATTCCCAATTCCCTTCAGCCATCCTCAGTTCCCTTCAGCCATCCTCAATTTCCCTTCAGCCATCCTCAATTTCCCTTCAGCCATCCCCAATTTCCCTTCAGCCATCCTCAATTTCCCTTCAGCCATCCTCAATTTCCCTTCAGCCATCCTCAATTTCCCTTCAGCCATCCTCAACTCCCTTCAGCCATCCTCAATTTCCCTTCAGCCATCCCCAATTTCCTTTCAGCCATCCCGATTCCCTCCAGCCGCCCCCAATTCCCCTTCAGCCATTCCGTTCCCGACATTAACCAGACACAAATATTTGCCATGCTCCAATAAGCTGTTTTACTCTCCACACTGCAGTGTGCGGCTCCGTGTCCATCTCCGTGTACACCGACTCCGAGCAAATTGGCGCCGCATCCAACTGCACAGTAATTAACGGCCACCTGATGATCTCTTTATTAAACGTGGGAAACGGCACAGAAGAGCCGGAGATTGCCGGTCCCAAGGGCCGAGTTTATTTTCCTTATCTACGCGAAGTGTCCGAATACGTCCTGCTGTACAGGGTGTCGGGCCTCACCTCGCTGGACCAGCTGTTCCCTAAGCTGTCGGTTGTTCGGGGCATGAAAACGCTGGACGAGTATTCCTTTGTACTATTTGACGTGCTGCATCTGACTAGCATAGGCCTGCCCTGGCTGCGCCACATTGGCGGCCCTGGCGGCCTCCGCGTTGACAACTCGCCAATGCTGTGCTACCTCAACACGGTGCACTGGTCTCGCGTACTCGGGCCTCGCTACGCCTCTCTAATGCACTTTAATCACCTGCAAGACCAGTCGCAGTGCAGCAACCCGTGCCCGGGCGAGTTCACCGAGGTCACTATTGGTTCCTCTGTTAAACGGGCGTACAAATCGCATTGTCCTGGCCACTGCTGGAACCAAGATCATTGTCAGTCTTTGTGCAGCGAATCTTGCGGCGAGGTAGGACTTGGATATTGTCCTGGCGGGTTTTGCATTGTCAAAGAATCTCCCACTCGACACTTGCCCCTCTGAGATTCTTCGCCGATCTGACAACCCGGAGAATCTGGCCTCGCGAATTTCCCATCTCCAAGAATTTCTCATTCACTAGCATTTCCCATCCCCAAAAATTTCCCATTCACTAGCATTTCCCATCCCCGAGAATTTCTCATTCACTAGCATTTCCCATCCCCAAAAATTTCCCATTCACTAGCATTTCCCATCCCCGAGAATTTCTCATTCACTAGCATTTCCCATCCCCAAGAATTTCTCATTCACTAGCATTTCCCATCCCCGAGAATTTCTCATTCATTAGCATTTCTCATCCGCGAGAATTTCTCATTCACCAGCATTTAACATCCCCGAGAATTTCTCATTCACTAGCATTTCCCATCCCCGAGAATTTCTCATTCACTAGCATTTAACATCCCCGAGAATTTCCCATCCCCGAGAATTTCCCATTCACTTGCTTTTCCCATCCCCGAGAATTTCTTACCACTAGCATATCTCATCCCGGAGAGTTTCCCATCCCCGAGAATTTCTTATCACGAGAATTTCCCATCCACTAGAATTTCCCATCCACGAGAATTTCCCATCGCATCCACTAGCATTTCCCATCCACGAGAATTTCCCGCCCCCAAAATGTCCTATCTAAAAGAGTCTCAAATTCCTAAGAATCTCCTTATTTCGAGAGAATCGCTAATCTCCAAGAATCTCCCATACCAGAGAGAATCTCCCGCGAGATACTATAATATTCCTCATGTGCAACCGACAGCTCAGCCGCAGCTATTGCGCGGCGCATCTGAAGGCTGCTCACGGCTGTTCAGTCCAAGGACGGGGGGTCGCGATAGACACCTTCAATTACCCCAGCTAATGCTGGAACCCATTTTACAGCTGTGTAAACTGAAGCAATGCAGAGTTAAGTGTCTTGCTCAAGGACACAAATTGTTCCGAGTGGGTCGGAGAATCGAACCACCGACCTTCAAGTCGTGATTCCGACGCTCTGACCACTAGGCGACAACCCCCATTGAGATAAAACCAGAAAAATGGGATCTTTCTGGGGCGGGTCGGTTTCCAAGTTGAAATTATCCATAACGAAATTTGACCTTCAAATGTTCGTTAATCTATGAAATATGCAGCGTTTTATACATTTAGCTTTGAAAAGTTGCAGTGATGAATTTTTTATGCGACCTGGTTCTCCGATACCGTCTGTCTTGGCTGAAAGTCTGTCTGCCCTTGGAAGCACGAGCATAAATCCCCCTTTGATGTAGCCGAGTTGTAGTAAAATATGCCATTTCTGTGCTGGATTCTGGAGATGCGCCATGTCACAAAGGAGTAATGGAAGTTATTGAAAAATTCACTGCTTCCTGCCAGCGTAGTATTATTTATTAAAGCGTCTCATTTAACATATGACAACTAATCCACTACAAAAAATGATTTGTCTATAAGTATCTAAATATGTGTGTGATTGATTTCTGAAAAAAATTATACTAAATATTTGAATGGATTTGAATCGATTTCGCTGTTTTTCACATTTCCCATCAGAGATTCTCCCATCGGAGATTCCCCTCAGAGATTCTCCCATCAGAGATTCTCCTCAGAGATTCTCCAATCGCAGATTCCCCTCAGATTCTCTTCTCTTTTATCGGCGATTCCCCTCGGATATTCTCCCATCGGAGATTCCCCTTAGAGATTCTCCCATAGGATATTCCCCTCAGATTCTCCCATCGGCGATTCCCCTCAGATTCTCTTCTCTTTTATCGGCGATTGCCCTCGGAGATTCTCCCATTAGAGGTTCTCCCCAGAGATTCTCCTATTGAAGATTCCCCTCAGAGATTCTCCCATCGAAAATTCTCCTCAGAGATTCTCCCGTTGGAGATTTCCCTCAGAGATTCTCCCGTCGGAGATTCCCCTCAGAGATTCTCCTGTCGGAGATTCCCCTCAGATTCTCTTCTCTTTTATCGGCGATTCCCCTCGGATATTCTCCTATCGGAGATTCCCCTTAGAGATTCTCCCATAGGAGATTCCCCTCAGATTCTCCCATCGGCGATTCCCCTCAGATTCTCTTCTCTTTTATCGGCGATTGCCCTCGGAGATTCTCCCATTAGAGGTTCTCCCCAGAGATTCTCCTATTGAAGATTCCCCTCAGAGATTCTCCCATCGAAAATTCTCCTCAGAGATTCTCCCGTTGGAGATTTCCCTCAGAGATTCTCCCGTCGGAGATTCCCCTCAGAGATTCTCCTGTCGGAGATTCCCCTCAGATTCTCTTCTCTTTTATCGGCGATTCCCCTCGGATATTCTCCTATCGGAGATTCCCCTTAGAGATTCTCCCATAGGAGATTCCCCTCAGATTCTCCCATCGGCGATTCCCCTCAGATTCTCTTCTCTTTTATCGGCGATTGCCCTCGGAGATTCTCCCATTAGAGGTTCTCTTCAGAGATTCTCCTATTGAAGATTCCCCTCAGAGATTCTCCCATCGAAAATTCTCCTCAGAGATTCTCCCATTGGAGATTCCCCTCAGAGATTCTCCCGTCGGAGATTCCCCTCAGAGATTCTCCCGTCGGAGATTCCCCTCAGAGATTCTCCCGTCGGAGATTCCCCTCAGAGATTCTCCTGTCGGAGATTCCCCTCAGATTCTCTTCTCTTTTATCGGTGATTCCCCTTGGAGATTTTCCCATTGGAGGTTCTCCTCAGAGATCAATCTGTTATTCTTCTATTGGAGATTCCCCGAGAATTCTCAGATTAGATTTTGCTTTTAAATTCTAGTAAAATTTTTGGATTTTGAAAAAATCGCCATCCTAGGCCGGATGTCGCGTTGACAACGCCAGCCTTGCCAACTCTTGTTGCCATGCAAACTGCTTAGCCGGCTGCGACGGACCTAGTGACCGGAACTGCGTAGCTTGCCGCTACTTCCGGTTCAACGACCGGTGCGTTTCCGCCTGCCCGCCGGGCCACCTGGAGCTGGACGGCTGGCTCTGCGTGCCCAGCGAGCAGTGCACTCGGGCTCACATGAATCGACTGCGGCTTGGCCGGCGCTGCGTGTCCGACTGTCCGGCCGGCCACATGTCTACCGGCGACTATTGCGTGTCGTGCGTGGAAGTCGGACAGCCGTGCGGCAAGCACTGTCCCAGAACTATGCTGATTAGGTCGGCCGAGGATTTGAAAGAGACGCGCGGTTGTCACAGCGTTGATGCGCTGGTCATCTCTCTGGCCGACGATATTCGTGAGTTCTCGGTGGCGCCGTTTTGATGATTTGAGGGTGGCGCCGTTTGATGTTTGAGGGTGGCGCCGTTTTGATGATTAAGGGTGGCGCCGTTTTGATGATTGAGGGCGGCGCCGTTTAGATGATTGAGGGTGGCGCCCTTTTGATAATTGAGGGTGGCGCCGTTTTGATGATTACAAATGGCGCCCTTTTCATGATTGAGATTGGCGCCGTTTTGATGATTGAGGGTGGCGCCGTTTTGATGATTACAAATGGCGCCCTTTTCATGATTGAGATTGGCGCCGTTTTGATGATTGAGGGAGGCGCCGTCTTGTTGATTGAAAATGGCGCCGTTTTGATGATTGAGGGAGGCGCCGTCTTGATGATTGAAAATGGCGCCGTTTTGATGATTGAGGATGGCGCCTTTTGATGATTGAGAATGGCGCCGTTTTAAAGATTGAGGATGGCACCCTTTTGATAATTGAGGGTGGCGCCCTTTTGATGATTAAGGATGGCGCCGTTTTGATGATTGAGGGTGGCGCCGTTTTGATGATTAAGGATGGCGCCCTTTTGATAATTGAGGGTGGCGCCGTTTTGCTGATTAAGGGTGGCGCCGTTTTGATGATTGAGGGTGGCGCCCTTTTGATGATTGAGGGTGGCGCCGTTTTGATGATTAAGGATGGCGCCCTTTTGATGATTGAGGTTGGCGCTGTTTTGATGATTAAGAATGGCGCCCTTTTGATGATTGAGGTTGGCGCCGTTTGGATGATTGAGGGAGGCGCCGTCTTGATGATTGAGAATGGTGCCGTTTTGATGATTGAGGATGGCGCAGTTTTGTTGATTGGGGTTGGCGCCGTTTTGATGATTGGGAATGGCGCCGTTTGATGTGCCAAGCGAATCCC
>NIVC01002165.1:0-32500 GCA_002269645.1 Macrostomum lignano | reverse complement strand
TCTCTGCCCCCTGGCTGTCCATTATCTACTTCTCTCTGCCCCCTGGCTGTCCGCTGTCTGCTTCTCTGCCCCCTGGCTGTCCAATACCTACTTCTCTCTGCCCCCTGGCTGCCCGCTGTCTACTTCTCTCTTTTCTCCCATCTTTCTTTTCTGTACTTCTATAGGTTCTCTCGCACTCCCTCCCAGCCATGCCCCTACCAGCAGCACCTCTTTCATAGGTAAATCCCCGCCTCAATCTGAATGTCTTGATTCTTCTTGATTCCTCTTTTTAATTGCATTAATTTCTCACATGATGAGCCTGGTGCGCAATACAGATAAGCTCAGTAAATGTAAGCGCCATACACATGCTGAATCGGTCCCGTTCAACAGGACAGCTTCGCCCTGAAAGACTACTGCGAGAAATCGTACTCCCCAGCCGAGTACCAGTCTGCTATCTTTCATATCTCATCCACAATTCTGCCTGGCAACTCATTCACTTTGAAAACATCGGCTGCCCCAATCAATACGACGGGAATTCCGCCGCCCGCCTGTCCGAAATGCCAGTGCGAGTCCGAGCAGAAGCAGCGGATTAAACAGCTCAGAGACGACGTGCTGTTTGAGGACGTCCTGTTGGCTTCTTTGCTGCGTAAAACGTGAGTTGGTTGTTATATTGGCTTGTCCCTGGCAACAAAAAAACTGCTGAAACTGTAAATTAATAATTTTATTGCTGTACTGTTAAGCATCAGGTTGGCAACGCAGTCGCTAAGTCTTCATCGGAATTTTACACTTAATCGGATACCTGTTGATTTATGTAAATCGATTTTATTTCAACCCCAGCAACTAAATTTGTCCCTTCCACCCGCGACATCGCAACCCTCGGCAGGGAACTGCACATGCGGCCGTCTAATGAGCCAATGACTCGAAGGGAGATAAAAAATGCCAGCTCGAATTTAGCCGATGTCCTCTCGGCAATGTCTATTCGTAGAGAAAAGTGCGATAAGATGCTTAGTAGCCTAAATTGATTTGTTTAGCTGCATGAGAGTCGCGGGTTTTCGAGCGTTTTTTGTAATGCCTGCCTCTGCCTCTCCCTTGTTATTCTGGTTTGCTAATCATGTTTGCTCTGGACACTTGTAGCTGTTGAGTTGAGAGATCGTCATAATTAATAAATCCTTGCATGCATTTCATACCGACTGACTACTAAGTGATGTTTTTACCAGTTTATTGTTTCATCCCAGCAGCAACGAATTCAGAGAGAACAGGCTAACTCTTTGAAATTTGTAAGAATTTAAGAATTTTTCAATGTTTGAACTCGATGATTTACGGGGATTCGTCAGTTATTATCGAGAAGTCGATTTTCAGGTTTTCGGTGAGTCGTCAATTTTCAGGATTTTTTTTCCTAAATCGTCAATTTTTAGTACGTTAGTTTTTTTAAAGTCGTCACTTTCCAGGAATTCGTCAGCTTCCGGAAATTCGTCACTTTATAGGAATTCGTCAGCTTCTACTAATTCGTTACTTTTCAGGAATTCGTCAGTTTCTAGGAATTCGTCAGCTTCTACTAATTCGTCACTTTCCAGGAATTCGTCACTTTCCAGAAATTCGTCACTTTCCAGAAATTCGGCACTTTATAGGAATTCGTCAGCTTCTACTAATTCGTCACTTTCCAGGAATTCGTCACTTTCCAGAAATTCGGCACTTTATAGGAATTCGTCAGCTTCTACTAATTCGTCACTTTCCAGGAATTCGTCACTTTCTAGGAATTCGTCAGCTTCTACTAATTCGTTACTTTCCAGGAATTCGTCACTTTCCAGGAATTCGTCACTTTCTAGGAATTCGTTACTCTAGGAATTCGTCAACTTCTACTAATTCGTCACTTTCTATGAATTCGTCAGCTTCTACTAATTCGTCACTTTCTATGAATTCGTCAGCTTCTACTAATTCGTCACTTTCCGGGAATTCGTCAGCTTCTACTAATTCGTCACTTTCCGGGAATTCGTCAGCTTCTACTAATTCGTCACTTTCCGGGAATTCGTCAGCTTCTACTAATTCGTCACTTTCCGGGAATTCGTCAGCTTCTACTTATTCGTCACTTTCCGGGAATTCGTCAGCTTCTACTTATTCGTCACTTTCCGGGAATTCGTCAGCTTCTACTAATTCGTCACTTTCCGGGAATTCGTCAGCTTCTACTAATTCGTCACTTTCCGGGAATTCGTCAGCTTCTACTTATTCGTCACTTTCCGGGAATTCGTCAGCTTCTACTAATTCGTCACTTTCCGGGAATTCGTCAGCTTCTACTTATTCGTCACTTTCCGGGAATTCGTCAGCTTCTACTAATTCGTCACTTTCCGGGAATTCGTCAGCTTCTACTAATTCGTCACTTTCCGGGAATTCGTCACTTTCTAGGAATTCGTCAGCTTCCGGGAATTCTTCACGTTTCAGGATTTCGTCATTCTCTCAGTCGTCCCCTTCCGTGAAGTCCTCGTTTTATAACGTTAATTATCTTTTCGAACAAATTTGTTAACTTTTAAGACCAAGATTCCTAGGAAATTATTATGGTAATCAATTCCGGAGTGATGGACTTGAAGAGCTTAAAAAATGTTATGTTAAGCCTTTCCAAAATTAATCTAGCAGATTGACAGTATAAAACAAATTTCATATTCAGTTTACTTATACTTCTGTCAGACCGTCGCTGTCGGTGTCTTTGACCTCGGATTTGCTTTTGCTTCTGCTGCTGGTGGTGAGTCCGGCCGGCAATTGGGCCGCCATAATAATCTAACATAATAATACCTGATTCATAGCTCTGTAGCTTTGTCTCTTTTTGTTGTATCTAAACGGCGGTCCTCTGTCGCCTTTTTATAATTATCGACCTGGCCTATAGACTCTTCCTTTTTAACTGCGCTAAGGGTCTGGTGCACTCGTTCTGCGCTATCTAATATTATTATTTTTAGACTCGGGATCTGGGAGGACCGTTATTTGCACTTTAAGCTGATTAATTTGCAAATTTTTTTAATCTTTTAATTCATAGTTTTAATGATGCCACTACTGTCCTCTCTTTTAGCTGACGCTAATTGATTGTTGGTCCCGAATATTTTAGGGCTGTTTGCCATTGTAAAGGAAATATCTTCTTTAGGTCACTGCCTTTATCTAGGCAAACTTGCATTGCAAATATAGGTGTTTTATATACATTTTACCGATGTTTCACAATGTTCTGTCTGTCTATCTGTCTGTCTTAGTGTTTGTCTGTCTGTCTGTCTATCTTAGTATCTGTCTGTCTGTCTGTCTGTCTGTCTGTCTGTCTGTCTGTCTGTCTGTCTGTCTGTCTGTCTGTCTGTCTGTCTTAGTGTCTGTCTGTCTCTCTGTCTGTCTGTCTGTCTGTCTGTCTGTCTGTCTGTCTGTCTGTCTGTCTGTCTATCTGTCTGTCTGTCTGTCTGTCTGTCCGTCTTTCTTAGTGTCTGTCTGTCTGTCTGTCTGTCTGTCTGTCTGTCCGTCTTTCTTAGTGTCTGTCTGTCTGTCTGTCTGTCTGTCTGTCTGTCCGTCTTTCTTAGTGTCTGTCTGTCTGTCTGTCTGTCTGTCTGTCTTTCTGTTCATCAATTTCAATGCCTGTCTCCCCGTCAGTCTGTGCATAACCTACGCCTGTCCAGCTGAGCACAATTCGGTAAAAAATTGACACCCAGCAAGAGACCCAGCAGCATTGCTGCTTAGCCAGCCCGCTGACCCGTCACCCGAAACCCGAAACTTATTGCAGCCAGTGCGCGCCATCCGATGAGAACTGCATGCCGCCCCCTGAAATATTCTCCGATGACGTGGCTGAAAAAGCGACAGAGATTTTCTGTCCCAACTGCGCTTTGCCCAAGCAGCAGTCGCAGCGGCGGGGCACTCTGCAAACAAAGCGGCACATTAAAAACAGGTTTTCTATATTAGCGCCAAAAGTGCACATTGCAGTAACGGAGCTGGCTAAGCTATCAGTCGGCATAATTATTGTATGAATTGTCTGCAATCTTCATCAGAATTGATATATGCTGGTCATTATTTAATCGGATTGAGTCGCTTTAACTGGCAGCTCGATGTTATTTTAGTGCTGGATAGGAGATTCTTTTGTCAGAAATTGTTGGATTTATTGTTTCCATTGTACATGTACAGTCTATCAATATTGTAGTGCAAGTTGAAGCTGGTCAATATTTGCACTTTGTTTATCCATATTGATCCTAACACGGCGTAAAGCTTCCCTTAGCCTAGGATTGGGGATTAATTTGTGAACCTTTTTTATTGCCTTGTGTTGCTTAGCTTGTTGTAGTTGCAGCTTGTTGCTTGTTGCTGTTCTGTATGCCGCTTTGCTATGAGAGAGGCTATCAGACAGAAAAGAGCGAGATATGTTAGAGATTGGGTTAGACACCTGACTGGGGAGTGATGAGACATATATATCCATGAGGGAGAGACGAGACAATTGAATCGAGGAGGAGGATAGAGAGAGGAGAAGTAACAGCGTATTGACGGAGAGAGGGGAGAGGAAACTGGAAGAGAGGGGATAGGAGAGATGAGGAGAGAAGGGAGAGGAGACAGGCAAAGAAGGGAGAGGAGACAGGAGAAGGGAGAGGAGACAGGCAAAGAAGGGAGAGGAGACAGGAGAGAAGGGAGAGGAGACAGGAGAGAAGGGAGAGGAGACAGGCAAAGAAGGGAGAGGAGACAGGCAAAGAAGGGAGAGGAGAGTGGCAGAGAGGGGAGAGGAGAGATGGGGAGAGAAGGGAGAGGAGACAGGAGAGAAGGGAGAGGAGACTGGCAGAGAGGGGAGAGGAGACAGGCAAAGAAGGGAGAGGAGACAGGCAAAGAAGGGAGAGGAGAGTGGCAGAGAGGGGAGAGGAGAGTGGCAGAGAGGGGAGAGGAGACAAGGAGAGTAGAGATAGAGGTGAGCAGAAGCATTGTGAGAATTGGCGTAGCGCACCGGTATCCTTGCAGTGCTCCCTTTCAAACCCCGAATTTCAGTTCCACGGAGGAAGTCCGAACCACTAAGCTGTCGGCCACGACTCTGTCAAAAAGCAGCGGTGACTTCAATAGTTTCGACAAGGACGCATTGAGAATGATTGAAGGCAACAAAGAGCTGCCGCCTGTAGCCGACACCAGTGCTGACCTGTTTGCCAGTTTATATAGAAGCTGCTCACTATGTCCCGATTCTATTCTCAAATTAGTGAAGAGCAATGCTGACAATAGTAGATTGCAGCCAGATGGCTACCTGATTGCCAATACAACAGCCTTTGTGGCTAAGGAATTGAATTATTTTGTGCAGTACGCCTTCACCGTGAGTTATAAATTATGCTATGTAGATAAAACCTTAATGCTTACTACTAGGTTTGTGAAAGTTTGAAAAATTTGCTATTTGAGATTGAAGCACTGAAAAATTAGTCAATTAGATTTCAGTAAGGTCACTGCCCACTTAGTTAGTTAGGTCACCGCACAATTAGTCGATTAGGTCACCGCACAATTAGTCGATTAGGTCACCACACAATTAGTCGATTAGGTCACCAAACAATTAGTCGATTAGGTCACCACACAATTAGTCGATTAGGTCACCGCACAATTAGTCGATTAGGTCACCGCACAATTAGTCGACTAGGGTCACCCCACAATTAGTCGACTAGGGTCAACGCACAATTAGTTGATTAGGTCACCGCACAATTAGTCGATTAGGTCACCGCACAATTAGTCGATTAGGTCACCGCACAATTAGTCGATTAGGTCACCGCACAATTAGTCGACTAGGTCACCGCACAATTAGTCGACTAGGGTCAACGCAAAATTAGTTGATTAGGTCACCGCACAATTAGTCGACTAGGATCAACGCACAATTATTCGATTAGTCCATATGAGCCCGCTCAACCAACTGTCACTGGCTGCGAACATCCCGAAGGTCGTGGCCTGCCAGGGCGGCCCGGCGGACACGCAATTCTGCTCCCACCCCGCCAGGCTGATGGTGCGCACCTCGGCCAGTCCAACTGCCGACGTCGTCCCAGAGGTCCGCTCCCAGGCCGACTCGCCTTTCACGCTCTGGCTGCTGTGGCGCCGCCCGGCCAGGCCCAACGGAGCAGTCAAATACTATGAGGTGGACGCCCGGCCGGCCGGCAGCGCGACGTCAGTCTCGGACACCGGCAGCTCGCAGCGCGGCCAGTACATCTGCGTCTCATATCAGGACTGGCTGGGCCGGGGCCGGACTAGGCGGGACGTTGCTAACCGGAACTCCAGCGACAGCCGGATTGGCGGCATAGTGCTCAGAAATCTGGCCGCCGGCCGCTATTTTGTCCGCGTCAGGGCCTTCACCCTGCAGGGCCCAGGCGACTGGTCGAATGTCACCGTTGTAGACGTGGTCGGAGCTGCCAGCTCGCACTGGCTGCTGTCGGGCCTGGCGCCGCTGCTGCTGGCCGGAGCTCCGGCCGTCGCTTTACTGGCCTGCCTGATCTGCTGGTGGCTTCGCTGCCGCCGCTGCCAGCAGAAGGACACGATTGTAACGCAGAATCCCGAGTACTGGAGCTTCTCGTACGAGCCTGACGAATGGGAAGTGCCCAGAGATCAAGTCACTTACTGTAGCGATGATCTCATTGGCAATGGCTCGTTTGGCTGCGTGTACAGGTCTGCTTATCTGCTCTTTGCGCTGAACCCTGATTAATATCTTGCATTTCTTTGAACAGCTAACCCTTTGATCCATCTCAGAGATCAGTGCGTTCTTGATCCATCTCAGAGATCAGTGCGTTCTTGACCCATCTCAGAGATCAGTGCCTTCTTGACCCATCTCAGAGATCAGTGCGTTCTTGACCCATCTCAGAGATCAGTGCGTTCTTGACCCATCTCAGAGATCAGTGCCTTCTTGACCCATCTCAGAGATCAGTGCCTTCTTGACCCATCTCAGAGATCAGTTGACCCTCTTGACCCATCTCAGAGATCAGTTGACCCTCTTGACCCATCTCAGAGATCAGTTGACCCTCTTGACCCATCTCAGAGATCAGTTGACCCTCTTGACCCATCTCAGAGATCAGCTGACCCTCTTGACCTATCCTGATGATTCGTGACAGCCGTCACCTGGTCTCTTCCAACCCGCAGAGGCGTGGTCCGGTCGCTGAACACGCCTGCCGCGCGCTACATCGGGCGGACCGAGGACGTCCAGGTGGCGGTGAAGAACGTCAGCGAGAAGGCCAGCCCGCGTGAGCGGCACGAGTTCCTCAGGGAGGCGGCGCATATGAAAAAATTTCGCCAATGCGCTCACGTTGTCCGCCTAATAGGCGTCGTGTCGGAGAACGTGCCAACCCTGGTGCTCATGGAGCTGATGGAGAACGGCGATTTGAAGAATTGCCTGCGCAGCATGCGCGACGATGCTGAGCCGCCGGAGCGCCGGCCGCGGCCGGACAGGCGGCTGCTGGCCACCTGGTGCGCTCAGATTGCCGATGGCATGTACTACCTGGAGACTAAGAAGTACATTCACAGAGACCTAGCCGCCAGGAACTGCATGGTTACACAGAATTATTCCGTTAAAATTGGCGGTGAGTTTTTAGTAACAATATCAATTTGTGAAGTTGTGTGACAAGACATGTCTTGGATTTATTGACAGAGCACAGTTTTTTTTTTTCAAACGAAATTATTTCGACCAAGATAATCTCTGTTTCTCCGTTAAGAGCCTGTCTGACGCAATACTATATATTACATCGGCTTACTACCAACGGCCCTTGAAACTATACAAAATTTGTATAGATAAAGCGCTCCCTTCTCAGCAGGAACGGCTTTACAGGCATTGGGCCTGTTGACCAAGCCGGCAAGAACGGCTTGGCATAGCAGTGTGAAAGTGGCAGCGATAGTCTATGGCCAGCCCTGCTGACCAAACCGGCA
The DNA here is from genome assembly GCA_002269645.1 of Macrostomum lignano. Classification (NCBI taxonomy): domain Eukaryota; kingdom Metazoa; phylum Platyhelminthes; family Macrostomidae; genus Macrostomum; species Macrostomum lignano. The sequence continues at coordinate 24,658 of NIVC01002165.1, read as the reverse complement.
GGAACGGATTGGCATAGCAGAGTGTGAAAGTGACAGCGATAGTCTTATGGCCAGCCCTGCTGACCAAACCGGCAGGAACGGATTGGCATAGCAGAGTGTGAAAGTGGCAGCGATAGTCTATGGCCAGCCCTGCTGACCAAGCCGGCAGGAACGGCTTTGCATAGCAGGGTGTGAAAGTGACAGTGATAGTCTATGGCCAGCCCTGCTGACCAAGCCGGCAGGAACGGCTTTGCATAGCAGGGTGTGAAAGTGACAGCGATAGTCTATGGCCAGCCCTGCTGACCAAGCCGGCAGGAACGGATTGGCATAGCAGAGTGTGAAAGTGGCAGCGATAGTCTATGGCCAGCCCTGCTGACCAAACCGGCAGGAACGGATTGGCATAGCAGAGTGTGAAAGTGGCAGCGATAGTCTATGGCCAGCCCTGCTGACCAAGCCGGCAGGAACGGCTTTGCATAGCAGAGTGTGAAAGTGGCAGCGATAGTCTATGGCCAGCCCTGCTGACCAAGCCGGCAGGAACGGATTTGCATAGCAGAGTGTGAAAGTGGCAGCGATAGTCTATGGCCAGCCCTGCTGACCAAGCCGGCAGGAACGGATTTGCATAGCAGAGTGTGAAAGTGGCTAAGGAGTTACGAGTTTCGGCCATAGACCAACCTCTATAGTCGAGCGAGCAATCCTTTCTAATTCCTTCATCTATGCGTCAAGCACTTACCTGTACATCGAATTTGATAGGTCGTTCTCGTTCATGCTTCAATCTAACGGAGCTTCCGCATGTGCTTGAATTTTCTATGAGGGGCAAAGCGATTTCACACCCATGAGAGCCAACCGGGTCGCTTACTTATTAGCCTGCTTTTGGCAACTGGAAAAGTTCTTAAATGATATTTTTGGATCGAAAAAAGGTCCCTCATCCGCTCTGTTTGCGCAGACTTCGGCATGACTCGCGACGTCAACTTCACCGACTATTACGTGAAGGAGGGCCAGGAGCCGCTGCCGATTCGCTGGATGGCGCCGGAGTCGCTGCGCGATGGCCGCTTCACCACAGCCACGGATGTTTGGTCCTACGGCGTGGTGCTGTGGGAGATCGCCACCCTGGCCCAGCAGCCCTTCAACAGTTGCAGCAACGAGGAGGTTCTTCATCTGGTGAAGTCGGGCAAAACTCTGGAGCCGCCCGAGGACAGCCCGGACTTCATGGTGGAGCTCATGACCCGCTGCTGGGTGCAGAAGCCTCGGCTCAGGGCCTCCTTTGCCTACCTGCTAGCCTACCTGGATGAGCTGGTCTGCGCTGAATTCCGCACTGTGAGCTGGTATCACAACAGGACTAGCGAGCAGATGCTGGAGAAGAGCCAGCAGCAGAAGGCCGACGACCTGCTGCAACAGCTCAGCGACAAAGATCTGGCCGAGTTCCCAATGATCCGGGCTCCTAAGAATGGCTACGTGTGAACCGTGGACTACTGCAGTGACAGGCCTTTGGATTGGAAGCCTAGCATTGCCAGATAAAGGCCCACTAGAAGCTACTACTAACTATAGTAGCAGAGCGGGGCTATCGAAGCGCAAACCATTCGTTGCATAGACGGAATTCGCTTTTGGAAAACGATTGTTTTTATTAATTTGTCCTCGGTCTTTGGGAATTTCTTTATCAATGTTGGTTACTGTATTCAGTAACAGCTATTTATGTAATACTCGGTGCAATTCGTGTGTACGCTTTCTGTGTGCTCGGTTTATTCTTAATGAAACTGTGCTTAATCCATTACTTTAACTTGCCGCTATTCGGATCTATGATCACTGGATATGCTGTCATGTTCGCTTGTTGACTTTCGCACCGCTCTACTCGCAAGTATTAAGCTTAGCGCATGCTTTTTATTTTTATTTTAAAATCAATAAGCAGCAACGGGAAAGATCGAATTTTAAATTCGATGTAAATTTTCTTTAAAAGAAAGTTGGTGAAGTGCCTAGTCAGAAAGAATACCTGCCTGGTGCCATCAGCCTATTATTTATAAATCTCTGTCATACGAACTCATGCGGTTGTTTGTCATTGTTCTTTTATATTTAACTGCCTCTTATTTTCAGCTCACAAAAATGCTTCCACACAAGCAGAAAAACAAATCATTGTTGTTTTCTTAATGCCGTTTTGTTTTTGTTTAAACCGAGTCAGTTTTCGAATGAAATCATTTTTTCCGTGAAATTAATTGCAGACAGCTGCTTTGAGTATTTTTATTGGAGATTTGAATTTTCAAATTACACAGTTCTCACAGCCAATTGAACAGCTTTGATTCTGATCGGCCTGTTCCAACCTGTGTTTGTTATATCTGTATAACTTCATTATACAGTATTCTCCTTAAAAGGATTATGCGTTGGTGTGTGTCGGAAATTTGTTAAAGTGCAACCGAAACCTTTATTTACAAGATATATTTTATTCAATATGTCAGTAATAAGATGTATAAAATGTGTCAGCAGTTGGATGCATAAAATGTGTCAGCAGTAAGATGTGTAAAATGTGTCAGCTGGTAAATGTTTAAAATGTGGCAGTAGTTGACTGTTTAAAATGGGTCAGCGGCTAGATGTTAAATGTGTCAGTAGTGAGATGTCTGAAATGTGTCAGTAGTGAGATGTATAAAGTGTGTCAGTAGTGAGTAGTGAGATATCTAAAATGTGTCAGTAGTGAGATGTCTAAAGTGTGTCAGTAGTGAGATGTATAAAATGTGTCAGCAGTTGGATGCTTAAAATGTGTGAGCAGTTGGATGCTTAAAATGTGTCAGCAGTTGGATGCTTAAAATGTGTCAGCAGTTGGATGCTTAAAATGTGTCAGCAGTTGGATGCTTAAAATGTGTCAGCAGTTGGATGCTTCAAATGTGTCAGCAGTTGGATGTATAAAATGTGTCAGCAGTTGGATGCTTCAAATGTGTCAGCATTTGGATGTATAAAATGTGTCAGCAGTTGGATGCTTCAAATGTGTCAGCATTTGGATGTATAAAATGTGTCAGCAGTTGGATGCTTCAAATGTGTCAGCATTTGGATGCTTAAAATGTGTCAGCAGTTGGATGCTTAAAATGTGTCAGCAGTTGGATGCTTCAAATGTGTCAGCAGTTGGATGTATAAAATGTGTCAGCAGTTGGATGCTTCAAATGTGTCAGCATTTGGATGTATAAAATGTGTCAGCAGTTGGATGTATAAAATGTGTCAGCAGTTGGATGTATAAAATGTGTCAGCAGTTGGATGTATAAAATGTGTCAGCAGTTGGATGTATAAAATGTGTCAGCATTTGGATGTATAAAATGTGTCAGCAGTTGGATGCTTAAAATGTGTCAGCATTTGGATGTATAAAATGTGTCAGCAGCTGGATGCTTAAAATGTGTCAGCATTTGGATGTATAAAATTTGTCAGCAGCTGGATGCTTAAAATGTGTCAGCATTTGGATGTTTATAATTTGTCAGCAGTCAGATGTATAAAAGTGCAACTTCAGTAGTTGGGTGTGTCAAATGTGTCAGTAGTAAGATGTGTAAAATGTGTCAGTTGTTAAATGTTTAAAATGGGTCAGCGGCTAGATGTAAAATGTGTCAGTAGTGACATGTATAAAATGTGTCCGTAGTGAGATGTATAAAATGTGTCAGTAGTGAGATGTATAAAATGTGTCCGTAGTGAGATGTATAAAATGTGTCAGTAGTGAGATGTATAAAATGTGTCCGTAGTGAGATGTATAAAATGTGTCAGTAGTGAGATGTATAAAATGTGTCAGTAGTGAGATGTATAAAATGTGTCAGTAGTGACATGTATAAAATGTGTCAGTAGTGAGATGTATAAAATGTGTCAGTAGTGACATGTATAAAATGTGTCAGTAGTGAGATGTATAAAATGTGTCAGTAGTGAGATGTATAAAATGTGTCAGTAGTGAGATGTATAAAATGTGTCAGTAGTGAGATGTATAAAATGTGTCAGTAGTGACATGTATAAAATGTGTCAGTAGTGACATGTATAAAATGTGTCAGTAGTGACATGTATAAAATGTGTCAGTAGTGAGATGTATAAAATGTGTCAGTAGTGAGATGTATAAAATGTGTCAGTAGTGAGATGTATAAAATGTGTCAGTAGTGACATGTATAAAATGTGTCAGTAGTGAGATGTATAAAATGTGTCAGTAGTGACATGTATAAAATGTGTCAGTAGTGACATGTATAAAATGTGTCAGTAGTGACATGTATAAAATGTGTCAGTAGTGAGATGTATAAAATGTGTCAGTAGTGACATGTATAAAATGTGTCAGTAGTGACATGTATAAAATGTGTCAGTAGTGAGATGTATAAAATGTGTCAGTAGTGAGATGTCCATAATGTGTCAGTATTGTCCAGAGCTTATTGCCAATTACCTTTCGATAGTGTGTCAGTAGTCAGTGTCAGCAGGGGATGCCACCAACGCGCCAATTTGATTTTTTCATGCCTGCCATCATCGGCAAAGCAGATCGCCCGGCCCAACCTGCGGGAGACCAGTCGCAGCCTGTCCGTGACAACTAAATAGAGGCCTCGCATGCCCATTGTTGGGCTGCCAGTTAAATAAATTGTTTTAATAACAATTCCAATTCAAAAAAAGGACATTAAGAAATGTCGGAAGAGACGTCGGAGCAGCAGGCGGATGTCTGGAAAGCGAAATTTGAAGCCAGCCAGCAGGACCTGGCCGCCATGCAGGAGGTGAATCAGCAGCTTAGCGAAAAGGTCACCCAGGTAATCGAGTCGAGCGTGTCCAAGGAGTTCCACCAGGCCCGGCTGCAGGAGATGGAGGAGAAAATTCGAGCCGCAGAGTCGGGGGTCCGCGCCAGCGTTGATAAGCTTCGACGACAAGCGGACGAGGCGGCTAGGGAGCGCGAAGCTCTGGTGGTGAAGTTTGCCAGCGCCGAGCAGCGGATTCTAGAGGCGCAGAAGGCCGCCAAACAGGCCGACGCTACGGCTCGGTGAGTCGAAATAACGACCTGGGAATCTCTTGTAGTCTACGGGAATCCCTTGCTGTCTGTGGGGAATCCCCTGCTGTCTATGGGGAATCCCCTGCTGTCTATGGGGAATCCCTTGTATTCTATGGGAATCCCTTTTAGTCTATGTGTAATCCCTTGTAGTCTATGGGAATCCCTTGTAGTCTATGGGAATCCCTTGTAGTCTATGGGAATCCCTTGTAGTCTATGGGAATCCCTTGTAGTCTATGGGAAATCCATTTTAGTCTATGGGAATCCCTTGTAGTCTATGGGAATCCATTTTAGTCTATGGGAATCCCTTGTAGTCTATGGGGAATCCCTTTTAGTCTATGGGAATCCCTTGCTGTCTATGGGAATCCCTTCTAGTTTATGGGAACCCTTTGTATTCATTAGGAATCCCCTAATCCATTGATGAAAATCTCCTGTAGCCAATGGGATTCCATGTAGTCAATCGGGATCTCTCAACCCTTGATAAGAATCTCTTGCAGTCAATCGAAATCCCCTGTAGTCAGTGGGAATCCCGTGTAGGCAATGATGTATCACATAGCAGGAATTCACAGTAATCCATTCCGATCATATTTCCTCAATTGGCTGCAGGGAGGCCCAGAAGGAGCGGGATGCGGCCGTGGCCAGACAAAAACTGCTAGCCGGCGAGAAGGACCGCCTGGCGTCGCAGGCCGAGCAGAAATGCGTCCAAGTGGCCAACCTGGAGAAGGAGCTGCTCAGCCTGCGCGAAGCGTCTGGTAGCGCCGATGTGCGCGTGAAATGGGCGCAGAACAAGCTGCGCGAGGAGCAAGAAGCCCACCGGGAATCGGCCAAGCGACTGGAAGAAGCCCAGCGGCAGATCCGGCAGCTGGCGCAGGACCGGGACCAGCTGCGTCAGGGCCAGGACTCGCAGACGGCGGCAGTCAAGGAGGCCGAGCAGTTGCGCCGCCAGCTGGCCGAGGCCGGCGCCGAGCTCCGGCAGGCCCGCGAGCGGCTGAAACTGGCCGAGGCGGAGCGAATCTGTCAGGAGGAGGCGGCCAGTAGGGGCCGGGAGAGTCTGGCCAAGGCCACCGAGGAGTGCGTCCGGCTCAAGCAGCGCCTGAGGCACCTCAGCGAACTGGAGGAACAGCTGGGCCAGGCCAGGCGGCTGGCTGACGATTTGAAACGCCAGCTGGACGAGGCCAACGGGGTGTGCAAGGATCAGCAGGTGGGGCTCGGTGATGTCTGTTTTATAGTCCTGCTACGATAGGGCTTTGCAGTAGTGATGGCATGAGAGCTTTATGCTTATACATGTATTTGAGCACGTCACGGTTGCGTGCGATAATACGAGTAGTTGTGGCGGCTGCACTGCTTGCACATGGTACAGTCACACAAATATCACCTGATTTTCCCACAAGTACGGTCACACAAGGATCACGTGATTGTCACACAGGGATCACCTGATTGTCACACAATACAAGGATCACCTGATTGTCACACAATACAAGGATCACCTGATTGTCACACAGTACGGTCACACAATACAAGGATCACCTGATTGTCACACAGTACGGTCACACAATACAAGGATCACCTGATTGTCACACAGTACGGTCATACAATGCAAGGATCACCTGATTGTCACACAGTACGGTCACACAATACAAGGATCACCTGATTGTCACACAGTACGGTCATACAATGCAAGGATCACCTGATTGTCACACAGTACGGTCACACAATACAAGGATCACCTGATTGTCACACAGTACGGTCATACAATGCAAGGATCACCTGATTGTCACACAGTACGGTCACACAATACAAGGATCACCTGATTGTCACACAGTACGGTCACACAATACAAGGATCACCTGATTGTCACACAGTACGGTCATACAATGCAAGGATCACCTGATTGTCACACAGTACGGTCACACAATACAAGGATCACCTGATTGTCACACAGTACGGTCACACAATACAAGGATCACCTGATTGTCACACAGTACGGTCACATTGCGGTCACGCGGGAGTAGTTCACCGCAGTCGCTATCAAGCAGATCGGTTCGGAAGTGCTTAAACCTGCCCTACACATTGAAACCCAAAAACGCACCCAGGCCGAGCTGGAGCTGCTCCGTTCCAAGGAGTCGGAGCTGCTGGAGTTCACCCAGAAGATGTCGGACAAAAACGCCGGCCTGCAGGCGGAGAATCTCACACTGCTCAATCAGCAGAGCGCCGATCGGGCGCGCTGGGAGTCGCTTGAGCAGGAGGCGCGCAGCCTTAGGGAGGCCAACGCGCGCCTGCAGGAGCAAGTCGAGTCCCTCACTGGCCAGCAGTCCGAGGAGCTGCACTCGCTTCAGGAGCGTCTGGCTCAGAGAGCCAAGATAGCCGAGGATCTGGCCGTTCAGCTGGAGGACGAGCGCAACGAGGCCAAGACTCAGCGGAGAAAGCACACCGCGCTGGTCAAGGATCTGATGAGGCAGCTGGCCTCGGCTAAAAAGAAGCTGGACAGTAGGGACGGCATCAAAGAAGTGCGTATGAAGCCATTTAATAGATCTAGAATAGACTAGCAATCAACGCCCCCCAAGGGGGGCCAACAAAGAATGGTACACAAATTTATCCTGAAGTGTGCTCAGGGGATCAGCTAAATGGGCATGTCTGACTGACTGATTCTTGCTGGCTGGCTGCGGCTCGACCTTGGCCAGCAGTCGCACCAGCAACCAAAGCCCAGCAAACCACAGATAAACCGTTCTTTTTATCTCAACCCGGATATCCCATCCCTGTTATCCCATCTATGATATCTAATTACCGATATCCCAGACAGATATCCCACCCCCCGATATCCCATCCCTGTTAAACCACCCCTGATATCCCATTCCCGGTATCGCACGCTTGATATCCCTCACAGATATCCCACCCCTGATATCCGATCCCCGATATCTCACAAATATCCCACCCCTGATATCCCATTCCCGGTATCCCACACAGATATCCCACCTTTGATATCCCACCCCTGATATCCCATCCCTGATATACTACCCCTGATATTATATCCCTGATATCCCATCTCTGATATCCCATCCCTGATATACTCACCCCTGATATACTACCCCTGATATCCCATCCCTGATATACTACCCCTGATATTATATCCCTGATATCCCATCTCTGATATCCCATCCCTGATATACTCACCCCTGATATACTACCCCTGATATCCCATCCCTGATATACTACCCCTGATATTATATCCCTGATATCCCATCTCTGATATCCCATCCCTGATATACTCACCCCTGATATACTACCCCTGATATCCCATCCCTGATATACTACCCCTGATATCCCATCCCTGATATACTACCCCTGATATCCCATCCCTGATATACTACCCCTGATATCCCATCCCTGATATACTACCCCTGATATCCCATCCCTGATATCCCATCCCTGATATCAAATCCCTGATATGCCACCCCTGGTATCACATCCCACGATACCCTATCCCTTATCTTCCCCTAATATCCCTATTAAGTCTAGTCTCTCCTAATGTTTCCCAGGTGTCTCGCGCCAGCTCAAACAGCTCCTTAGAGGTAACGACTGGCGCCGGCGCGGCTGCACCAGCGTCAGCAGTTGGCGAGGCCGGTCAGCCAGCATCGGCTCAGTCGCAGGAAGCCAACCAGCCGGTGGCCAAGGCCTACGCCACATCCGGTGTCTGCACTGGCGCTGGCGCCAATTCGGCGCCCCGCGCCTCTAACGGCCCGTCACCAGCGGCTGACGATGCGTCCAGCATCGGCGACCTGGGGCCCAGCTTCGACATCAAGGTGGTGGAGCCGGACAGGCAGGCCCTGATTGAGAAGATTGTCCGGCTTCAGCGGGACCGGTCCAGGCGGACGGAGAAGATCGACTTTCTCAACGAGCACGTGCGCCAGCTCACGGAGGAGCTGCAGAAGAAGCACCGCCTGCTGCAGCACTACATACTCAGGGAGGAGAGCGGCTCCATCGCTCCTGAGGCCTTTGACGTTAATAAGGTTGGTTAGCATGTCCAAGCTCTGTGTGTCTACCCCACCCTTGGGACAGCATGTCCAAGCTCTGAGTGTCTGCCCCCCACCCTTAGGACAGCATGTCCAAGCTCTGAGTGTCTGCCCCCCACCCTTAGGACAGCATGTCCAAGCTCTGAGTGTCTGCCCCCTGCCCTTAGGACAGCATGTCCAAGCTCTGTGTGTCTGCCCCTACCCTTAGGACAGCATGTCCAAGCTCTGTGTGTCTGCCCCCCACCCTTAGGACAGCATGTCCAAGCTCTGTGTGTCTGCCCCTACCCTTAGGACAGCATGTCCAAGCTCTGTGTGTCTGCCCCCCACCCTTAGGACAGCATGTCCAAGCTCTGTGTGTCTGCCCCTACCCTTAGGACAGCATGTCCAAGCTCTGTGTGTCTGCCCCTACCCTTAGGACAGCATGTCTAAGCTCTGAGTGTCTGCCCCCCCACCCTTAGGACAGCATGTCCAAGCTCTGTGTGTCTGCCCCTACCCTTAGGACAGCATGTCCAAGCTCTGAGTGTCTGCCCCACCCTTGGGACAGCATGTCCAAGCTCTCTGTGTCTGCCCCTACCCTTAGGACAGCATGTCCAAGCTCTGAGTGTCTGCCCCACCGTTGGGACAGCATGTCCAAGCTCTCTGTGTCTGCCCCCCACTCTTAGGACAGCATGTCCAAGCTCTGTGTCTGCCCCCACTCTTAGGACATGTCCAAGCTCTCTGTGTCTGCCCCCACCCTTAGGACAGCATGTCCAAGCTCTGTCTTTTCTGCCATTGCCTTCAATGTCTACAGTCTGTCTAACCGGTAATAACTTAATTAGACCTACACCAAGCCTAACAATACTACTCAAAATACGGTCGTAAGGTTTGTGAAATATGGAACAGTCAATTGTATCTTTATCCTGCCGCAGGCTAACCTGTCCCGCAAAGGCGGCATCATGGCCTCGCTGCACACCACGCAGATCTCAGACAAGGCGCTGACGCTTGAATTCTCTTTGGAGATTAATAAAAAAATGCAATCCGTGCTTGAAGACGCCTTGTTGAAGAATATCACTCTGAAGGTTTGTTAAAGACTGCCAGCAGTTCTTATCATCTGGATTTGACTGCTAACCTGCTGGAAGAACAACATCCCAGATCCTCTAGAAGGGAGATCAGCCTCCCAGATCCCCAAGATTAATAGATCAACCTCCCAGATCCCCAAGATTCGTAGATCAGCCTTCCAGATCCCCATGATTCGTAGATCAACCTCCCAGATCCACAAGATTCGTAGATCAGCCTCCCAGATCCCCAAGATTCGTAGATCAGCCTCCAGATCCCCAAGATTCGTAGATCAACCTCCCTGATCCCCAAGATTAATAGATCAACCTCCCAGATCCACAAGATTCGTAGATCAGCCTCCCAAATCCCCATGATTCGTAGATCAGCCTCCCAAATCCCCAAGATTCGTAGATCAGCCTTCCAGATCCCCAAGATTCGTAGATCAGCCTCCTAGATCCCAATGATTAATAGATCAACCTCCCAGATCCCCAAGATTCGTAGATCAGCCTCCCAGATCCACAAGATTCGTAGATCAGCCTCCCAGATCCCAATGATTAATAGATCAACCTCCCAGATCCCCAAGATTCGTAGATCAGCCTCCCAGATCCCAATGATTAATAGATCAACCTCCCAGATCCCCATGATTAAATAGATCAACCTCCCAAATCCTATGATTCGTAGATCAGCCTTCCAGATCCCCAAGATTCGTAGATCAACCTCCCAAATCCCCAAGATTCGTAGATCAGCCTTCCAGATCCCCATGATTCGTAGATCAGCCTCCCAGATCCCCATGATTCGTAGATCAGCCTCCCAGATACCCATGATTCGTAGATCAGCCTCCCAGATCCCAAGATTCGTAGATCAGCTTCCCAAATCCCCATGATTCGTAGATCAGCCTCCCAGATCCCCAAGACTCGTAGATCAGCCTCCCAGATCCCCATGATTCGTAGATCAGCCTCCCAGATACCCATGATTCGTAGATCAGCCTCCCAGATCCCCAAGATTCGTAGATCAGCATCCCAAATCCCCATGATTCGTAGATCAGCCTCCCAGATCCCCAAGACTCGTAGATCAGCCTCCCAGATCCCCATGATTCGTAGATCAGCCTCCCAGATACCCATGATTCGTAGATCAGCCTCCCAGATACCCATGATTCGTAGATCAGCCTCCCAGATCCCCAAGATTCGTAGATCAGCTTCCCAAATCCCCATGATTCGTAGATCAGCCTCCCAGATCCCCAAGATTCGTAGATCAGCCTCCCAGATTCCCATGATTCGTAGATCAGCCTCCCAGATCCCCATGATTCGTAGATCAGCCTCCCAGATCCCCATGATTCGTAGATCAGCCTCCCAGATCCCCATGATTCGTAGATCAGCCTCCCAGATCCCCATGATTCGTAGATCAGCCTTCCAGATCCCCAAGATTCGTAGATCAGCCTCCCAGATCCCCAAGATTCGTAGATCAGCCTCCCAGATCCCCAAGATTCGTAGATCAGCCTCCCAGATCCCCAAGATTCGTAGATCAACCTCCCAGATCCCCAAGATTCGTAGATCAGCCTCCCAGATCCCCAAGATTCGTAGATCAGCCTCCCAGATCCCCAAGATTCGTAGATCAACCTCCCGAATCCCCATGATTCGTAGATCAACCTCCCAAATCCCCATGATTCGTAGATCAACCTCCCGAATCCCCATGATTCGTAGATCAACCTCCCAAATCCCCATGATTCGTAGATCAACCTCCCAGATCTCCAAGATCCCTAAGGACGTCAAACGCTATCTATAACGCTATATGCATTACTTAAACCGAGGTCACGGCATAATTAATACCTATATTTATCAATCGCCGCCAATCCAGGAGAACATATCAACCCTAGGCGATGAGATCGCCCGTCTGTCCACCGAGAATTACCGGCTAACATCTCTGGTTGGCGGCGAGAAGCAACAACAACAGCAACAGCAACAGAAGCAGGCCTCAGCTGGCGGTGCCACCGCCTCAGCGGATTCTTAACGTTTAAATAACTTTGCCATACTTGAATTATTAACTTTATTCCTAGCATTATTTTCTTTTCTGCAACTTCAATTCTAGTTTCTCTGTATGTCTAATTATCGTTAATTGTCATTTCTTCTGTCCTCTGCTATTTTTATATACTGCTACTACATACATACATACTACTACTACTATTAGAAAGTAGGAACGCAGCATTTTTCGGTTTCATTTTGTTTTCACCGCCTAAATTCCTATTAAACATCTGCGCTTATATCAAGGACTACCAATCGCGGCTGTTATTGGTGACATATAGTTTGATTAATTTTACACAGAGGCATGCACTTTTGGATTTTATTCCTGACCATTATTGATGGCACCATGTTTAGTACTGATTTGCATGCAGCTCTTGACTATTCCGTTTTGTTTATTGTCGTTTAATACCATTCAGTACGTTTTCGGTTGATGCGTTCCGGCTGTCAACGGCATCGGAGCGTGGCCTACATGTAGATTGGTGTGGCGCTCAGATGCTGTTCACCCGTTTATTGATTTGCTTTTTTAACGCTATATTTGGATTGGCTGCACTGCACACTCCTGCTTTTCAAAGCACATTTTGAATGAGCCGCACTAGATGGTCATCTGTCTTGCATTAATAGACTGCGCATTGCTCTACTCTCTCATAGCGTCTTAACCATCGGGCTTTCAATATTGGACATGTTTTTGCGTTAGATACAAAACAAACAATACTGATATGATTTTATTTCTCCGCGACTCCGTTTGCTTGCACAGCGCATTCTCATTATTTGTCACTTGTTGTACCGTGTCGCCTGTTGTCGCGCTTTTTTGCCTCTAAATAAAATCCATACAAACATTTAGATTCTTGAACCTGTGCGCTATAATTTTATTTCAAAGCAGTAAAGTGTATCGCCCATAAAAAGTGCTGTCGAAAGTGACTTCGTATAAAATTGTTTTTAATTACTATAATTTTTATTTCAGAACTACATTTAGAGTCAAACGGTCAAGGAGATTCTCAGTTTCCGTTGCATTCATTTGCGAGTTACCTACATGTATCTGTGATAAGTTTTTGAAATAAAAAACTTGGATTTATTAAAAATCAATGCCAAATTTGATAACTCCTTTGAAATTCAAGAGGTGTATCCTTATCCCATGGATACGTGGGGCTTCGTAAGGTCAAAACTACTAATGGTCGTAAGACAATTTTACAAGAACTTCACATTGTCAGAGTCTTGTTGGGCACTTCCACTGGCTTACGACTTAACTAAAAGAGTTCTATGGATGCCTTTTCGACGATATGAAGTTTCGAGCAAATTCAAATTGACCAACAATTTTAGCTTTATACTATGTGATGTTACAAGTTTGTGAAAGAGGCTTTTCACGGCAATCGATTCCAGAACCAGAATCGGTTCGGATTTCCAAGAAAAAAGCAGTATAACTTTTTAACTTTGTTGAATGTTTGACCGCCTTAACAGCCTCACTTTGCACAATTTTTCACTTTCTTCTTGGCTATTGCCATCAATAATCACAATTTTAAAGCACTAATATCCCTCTAGTATAGGAGACAAAAAGTTATACTTTACAAATTGGTTCTGGTTCTAGAACCAGAACAAGCAATATGAAGAGCCTCAAAGCTACACCATTTTACCCTCAATTTTGAACAAGGAGAACTTCGAAACTGACAAACTCCTCTTCAATATTGACACTCTATGGTCGGGCACTCAAAATCTACAATCAATATTGACAGATCAAGCTTCAATTTTGACAAACTCTGGTTCAATTTTGACAATACACGTTTAGTCAACTTCTCCTGGGAGAATTCGGTAACAAAGTAATCAAATGAAAGCCTGAACGGGGCGAAAGTTATCTGTGCAAAATCAGCTGATTCTGACTTTTGGGATCTACAAGTTTTGATAAAAAAATTTTCTCCATCCTTTTACACACAGAGACTAAAATAGCCTGACTGGTTGGGCCGCAAAGTCCGATTCTATTTTGACAGAGTTGCTTCAAAACTGACACTCTATGGTTTGTGTACCCCAAAACTCCGCTTCATTTTTGACAACTCCTAATCAATATTGAACAGTTTACAATCAGTTTTGACTTTTTGCTTAAGATTTTGACAATTCTAACTAAGAACCCTTAAGCTTGGAAATTTCGAGGCAGTCTTTTGTCTATGGCAGTTTGTTTTTTGTCCATGTCTTGAGGCAGCCTGTACCTCGAATCTAATTGGCTACGTTTCAGTTTTTATCATAGATGGTTGGTCAGACCAACGAATGCACATCTTGTCACGGAGGAATTCAAAAGAGCAGGAAAGCAGTTCTCGCTCTGCTCGTGTTTGTCACTTTTCATCGCTAATCTGAAGCACCAATTTAGTCGGGAGGATTGATAGCGACGCCACTTAAGGTTTTTTGAAGAGGAGCAGAAACAGCATGGCCGCCACGAAAATCGGTCTGTGTCCTTCCAGGACCGACAGCGCCTGATTTCTGCTTATGAGAACCGAGACGACTTTGTGCACCTGGTGAATCAGTTGGGGATAAAGAGGAGGAGGACCATGGCACATGAAATCGTGCAGGGGGTGCCGCAAGCTCCCGCCGCCCATGTCCAGATACTTAACCTAACCTAGAAATCTAACAAATGCGTGTTATTAAAAATACAAGTACAATACTTCTTTTGAATCTTTAACAATGCTACGTGTTTACGGCTTTTTTCTGAAACATACACAACCAAGAACAGAAGTAATAAGGTAGCAGTCAAAACTGATTGTAAACTGTTCAATATTGATTAGGAGTTGTCAAAAATGAAGCGGACTTTTCGGGTACACAAACCATAGAGTGTCAGTTTTGAAGCAACTCTGTCAAAATAGAATCGGACTTTGCGGCCCAACCAGTCAGGCTATTTTAGTCTCTGTGTGTAAAAGGATGGAGAAAATTTTTTTATCAAAACTTGTAGATCCCAAAAGTCAGAATCAGCTGATTTTGCACAGATAACTTTCGCCCCGTTCAGGCTTTCATTTGATTACTTTGTTACCGAATTCTCCCAGGAGAAGTTGACTAAACGTGTATTGTCAAAATTGAACCAGAGTTTGTCAAAATTGAAGCTTGATCTGTCAATATTGATTGTAGATTTTGAGTGCCCGACCATAGAGTGTCAATATTGAAGAGGAGTTTGTCAGTTTCGAAGTTCTCCTTGTTCAAAATCGAGGGTAAAATGGTGTACCAGTTACGCAACTTTTCGGGCGCGTAAATAAATTTATAATATAAACCAAGCTAAATGCTATAACAAAACTTCCTAAAGAAAAGCACTGACGGAAAAAATAGTTGTTTTAAAAAAAGATTTCAAAGAGAATTAAAAGCTAATAAAAACTCTTACTGCACAAAGTGAAGTGTTGCACAGTATATTGCAACTAGCTATTACAAGAAAGCGCGACGCTTTTGGTGGTGGTGGACCTAGTTATTCACCTGTCAGGTAATGAAATTCCTTCTAGCTTTAGGTCTAGCTTATCTTTAAATAATATTTATTGAATTTTATAAGTAACCATGTTCTGCTACATAGATCACAACTCCAATGCTAATCTAGTTAGAACATTAGTAGTAGTCTCCTCCAATCTCTCTTGTTCCAGTTAGTTCTATTCATTGGCACATTGGCAGTCCAGGATGATATGTCATGCAAACATTCTATTTTTTACTTTTTCAGATTTGGAATGTATTCATTTTGCTTTTGATAAATGTGCTAAAATGAGTCAAAAAGTACCTTGTAGGCAATAAAAACTCATTCGCATTGATACAATAGGCCTAGGCCCCCTACTTATTGTTAATTTTTATTTAATAGCCTAGAATATTTTTTAAAGAAGTTATACATATCTTAAAAAGGAGATAATACTCCCTGAAAAGTCAAAATTAAAATTAAATAATTTAGAGAAAGAAAAAAGGTTGTCTATTCTAGACAATCTCAATATATTGAAAGTGTCTTTTAAAAGACTAGATATCAGGGTGCATGACTAAGACCGCCACATACCAAGACCACCATAGCTATTACTGGCTACTGGTATTGAGGGGGAGCTACCAATCTTCTAGCATTGCTATTCCTCTCATAGGTTCTTTTCTTGCTGCTGGCTCTCCTACCTACTCATCTCTCTAGCACCATCTAATAATACATAAATTCAAATTTCTCCCTTAGCTCCCCAAGTGTGGTCTTGGTGTGTGGCAGTCTTGGTCCTACACCGATATCAGGATTTAGTGTCTTTTTTGCTACTTAGACATAAAAGCTATAAGTCTTACTCTTAGGCATCTTAGACCAAATATAATTTAGAAGTTAAACTAGTCAATGCAATTTAACAACTGAATATCTGCCTAGTAATATAAGAAATTTTTGGTTTTTTGCTTTCTTGGTAATAAAATTTAATGGTAGAAACTAAATTGCGGAAATGGATGCAGATATAGAACGGATTTATATACTAAAATATGGATACAAATGCAGATTACTATTTTGCAGAATCAATATGGATATAAATAGTAGATGCAAAAAATCTCCAGATTTAGTTCTGTTATAACATAGATTTATAATCTGCTTTATTTCTATTTCTATTTAGGCCCTATTTTTAGATAAATTGTTCTCATTTAAATTTATTATGAAATAATGATAGAAAATCATTTTCTCTGTTTTCAAAAGTAAAGCTGCTCCGAGATATGCTACTGATAATAAAAAAAGAAATTTGATTAGGTTTGAAGTTAATTTTGTTACTAGATATAGGCCTAATAGAAAAATGTATGTACAATGTACATACATAGTGTATTTCCAGAGACCCCAAGTATATAAAGTTTAAGTTTGGATTCTAAATAGTTCAACTAGATAGTTCAAGTCTAGATTGACTAGTTTCTTGTTTTTATGTACCTGTGCCAATTCCGTAGAGTACATGTAAATCTCTTGATGATTTGCTCGTGATTTGTTTTTTTGAAAATGGAGACAACAATTTTCCATCATTATTCACAATAAATTTGAATAAGAAAAATTTATTTAATTTATCTAAAAATTAAATAGAACTATATATAAAGCAGAATATAAATTAATGTTTTGACAGAACTAAATCTGGAGATTTTCTACATTTGCTATTTATATCCACATTGATTCCGCAAAATAGTAATCCATTTCCATAGTTTAGTTGGTACCAAATTTAACAGTGTATTTTTAGCAAATTTGTTATACAAAACATCAACAGTATTTACTCTGACTGGCCTTGAGATTCCTGCAGCTCAAATGGCCCTATCCTAGCCTATAGACTGTAGAATATATGAACTTCAATCATGCATGCAAGTTGTGACAGATTCCCCATCCCCATATGTACACATTTAAACCAATGAAAGGCCTAGCCTAGATTAAATGCCTTTAGTAAATGCTTAGAGTAAATGCTTGGAAGGAATACTTAGAGTAAAATGCCGAAAGTAAATTCTCAGAGTAAATGCCAAAGTAAATGCCTAGAGTAAATACTCAGAGTAAATGCCCAGAGTAAATGCTTAGAGAAATCAGCCAGAAAAATCAGCTTGGAGAAAATGAATCATATCATTTTACTAGTCTTTAAATAATGCTATCATTTAAATAGTAGGGTTTTATTAGTTACTACTATTTTAATACTACTGTCATTTTAGTATTAGCATTTTAATAGTCACATTTTAATACTATTGTCATTTTAATAGTAGTGTTTAAATAGTAGCATTTTAATAGTACTGCCATACTACTGCAGGTTGTCAGAATCTCTTGTACACTTTAGCTGTCATAAGATCTTGTCTCATGTGTCCACAGTATAGCAATCCATGGAAGGTTGGCGAACACTGTGGAATCAAGACTCTTTGGCAAGAGAGCAATGACTTTGTTGCTGTGTCATCCAGATCCATTATTAATAGACATCATATTAGATTTCAGGTGGGTCATAGAATGCATAGATTTGATAATATTTGGTAATAGATTTGCTGTTGGCTGCAACTTGTCTTGGGGTCTGGAGCTCATAGCATCCTCATAGTGCTACTTCAATTGGTTGCCATGGTGCTGATGCGCCCAAAGATTGTTGATTTCTTTACACCATTTATTGCTGTCTCTGTCCTTGTCTTCTTCAGTTAGTACGTGGTGGCTCTATGTAGGGCAATATGTAGGGCAACACTTGCAAGTAATGAGAATGGTGGGCTGGTTTGTGCAGCTCTGTTAGCTTGCTGTCGGCTGTTAGAGTTGCTTGCAGCGTCGCCTCTTCATTGGACTCTTTTTCTTTGGTTGCTTCCTCTTCTGCCGGGCTGATGGCTTCTTGCTTGGTCCCCACTACCACACTTGCATACAAAATATCAAAATTTATATAATTGCTTTAGTTAAGCCTAGGGACTTCAATAAAGCCCCCATGTCCCATATCTAGAGTAAAGGTGTTGCACTAGGATGTCTACTAATACTATCTGTATGTGGCATTAATGATTTATTATTTGTTTTATGCACGCCATTTCTATATTAGATCTCAATCTTGTTACAATAATTTGGGGACTTGTCCAGACTTTTCCTAGCCTATTCAATGCCCAAATCTGCTAATTGAGTATCAATCAATACTATATGCAATAAAGCTTTGATCTCCCTAGGCTGGTCAGCTAGGCTCACTAAACCGTTTTCTGCCCACCCAGTGCAAACCACCCCGACCATGACTCCAGCGCGATGACTTCCCTAGCAACCAAACGGAAGCACGTGGAACGCGAGGTGCTGAACAATTTCAGTCTGCCGGACCCGGCCAAGGGCCAGCAGGTTGTCCGCGTGTTGGCCTCTCGCGGCAACAATCTGCACGAGGTTCAAACAGCCGAGGGGAGACCTTCCTGGCCTCCATGCCGACTAAGTTCCGGCGCCACGTGTGGATCAAACGCGGCGACTTCGTGCTCACGGAGCCGATCGCCGAAGGCGTCCGGGTTCGCGCGGAGATCGCCGCCGTGTTGCTCAACGATCAGATCGACTATCTGGTTCGCAATGGCGCCTGGCCGGAGGCCTTCCTGCCTGACTTGGCTGGCCGTCAAGGCCTCGCCAGGCTGGCGGCGGCAGCTGCTTCGGACGACGCCGCCAGCGCTGAATCCTGCGGCGGCGTGCCGGCCGACATGCTGCCGCCGACCAGCGATACAGAGAGCGAGGACGACTTGGACGCGGGTGTGAATCCGGATGCGTGAGGGTGTGAATCCGGATGTAAGGTTGTGAATCCGGATGCCTGAGGGTGTGAATCCGGATGCGTAAGGGTGTGAATCCGGATGCCTGAGGGTGTGAATCCGGATGTGAGGGTGTGAATCCGGATGTGAGGATGCGAGTTTGATGCTCTTCAGCATCACCAAAGAACATTTGGATAGAGTTACAATTTTAAAACCGTGAAGCATGCGCAGTGCCTAACTGCTGAATTCATGGTGTGCAGCCAATACGCTCCATATTGCAGATTTGTCTTATTATTGCATTTTACATGCTATTATCTGATTCATAGTTGTACTGCCATGCATGCGGATTAGCTCGTATTGCTTCAAATTTGTCACTATTGCTACTTTAAGTAAACAGAATTCGGTTATAGATGCTAATAGCTCGTACGAATGTGTGATTAGCGAGTTTTAAATCTGCTCCTTCGCGTCTTGAAGTTTTGATAAATTTTATCTATATAGGTGGTCAACCAGCACTTGCTCGACAGACAAGCAGCGGGATCACAGATAAGACTGGCACTGAGACACACCGAAATGGAGGCAGACAGGCACCGAGACACACCGAAATGGAGGCAGACAGGCACTGAGACACACCGAAGTGGAGACAGACAGGCAACGAGACACACCGAAGTGGAGGCGGACAGGCACCGAGACACACCGAAGTGGAGGCAGACAGGCACCGAGACACACCGAAGTGGAGACAGACAGGCACTGAGACACACCGAAGTGGAGGCGGACAGGCAACGAGACACACCGAAGTGGAGGCGGACAGGCACCGAGACACACCGAAATGGAGGCAGACAGGCACTGAGACACACCGAAGTGGAGACAGACAGGCAACGAGACACACCGAAGTGGAGGCGGACAGGCACCGAGACACACCGAAGTGGAGGCAGACAGGCACCGAGACACACCGAAGTGGAGACAGACAGGCACTGAGACACACCGAAGTGGAGGCAGACAGGCACCGAGACACACCGAAATGCAGACAGACGCACTGAGACACACCGAAGTGGAGACAGACAGGCACTGAGACACACCGAAGTGGAGGCAGACAGGCACCGAGACACACCGAAATGCAGACAGACGCACTGAGACACACCGAAGTGGAGGCAGACAGGCACTGAGAAACACCGAAGTGGAGACAGACAGGCGCTGAGACACACCGAAGTGGAGACAGACAGGCACCGAGACACACCGAAATGCAGACAGACGCACTGAGACACACCGAAGTGGAGACAGACAGGCACTGAGACACACCGAAGTGGAGACAGACAGGCACTGAGACACACCGAAGTGGAGACAGACAGGCACTGAGACACACCGAAGTGGAGGCAGACAGGCACCGAGACACCGAAGTGGAGGCAGACAGGCACCGAGACACCGAAGTGGAGGCAGACAGGCACCGAGACACCGAAGTGGAGGCAGACAGGCACCGAGACACCGAAGTGGAGACAGACAGGCACCGAGACACCGAAGTGGAGGCAGACAGGCACCGAGACACACCGAAGTGCAGGCAGACAGGCACTGAGACACACCGAAGCGGAGGCAGACACGCACTGAGACACACCGAAGTGGAGGCAGACAGGCACCGAGACACACCGAAATGGAGGCAGACAGGCACCGAGACACACCGAAATGGAGGCAGACAGGCACTGAGACACACCGAAGTGGAGGCAGACAGGCACCGAGACACCGAAGTGGAGGCAGACAGGCACCGAGACACCGAAGTGGAGGCAGACAGGCACCGAGACACCGAAGTGGAGGCAGACAGGCACCGAGACACCGAAGTGGAGACAGACAGGCACCGAGACACCGAAGTGGAGGCAGACAGGCACCGAGACACACCGAAGTGCAGGCAGACAGGCACTGAGACACACCGAAGCGGAGGCAGACACGCACTGAGACACACCGAAGTGGAGGCAGACAGGCACCGAGACACACCGAAATGGAGGCAGACAGGCACCGAGACACACCGAAGTGGAGGCAGACAGGCACTGAGACACACCGAAGTGGAGGCAGACAGGCACCGAGACACACCGAAGTGGAGGCAGACAGGCACTGAGACACACCGAAGTGGAGACAGACAGGCAAGACTCCTATTTGATAAATCGACCGATTGACTGCACGACAAAAGTCAACAATTGCCACTCGGTGTTGCACCAGAGCACTTGCTAATAGTTTTTAATGTAATATATTTCATGCTCATTGACATCAAAATAATGGGTTTACGAGCTAAAGGAAAACTATGCCGTTTTATTAAGTTTATATTCTGTCATTTAAGGACATCGTTGAGTGGTGCATCGACATGCATGTTACGAGCGTTGTTGTATAAGATAAGAAAACAAGAATTGCCAAACGTCTCAAGGGGATCGAGAAGGGACAATATTGAAAAAGTGACAGGTAGTTTAGTTAGGAATGCTTTTATTTGAACAGCATTAATCGATTAATTGCGATTAATTAATTGGCCTCAATTATAATAATTCCATTGCATATCACGTGAATATCCATGACGGTCTGAGGGCTGTAGCATTTAAAGCTTGGGCTGCAAGCTCGGTCTGAGCAGGCTATTTTTTGCTCAATCCCAAGTTTTAGCATTCAAATTTCCAGAAATATACGCAACAGCATTAATAGGCTGCAGATAGTTGAAATTACAAGCTGAAATGTCAAAGCGCTATGGCTCGTTTCAATGAGATCATCGGCTGCTGGGCCGGCAGAGTCACCACAGCGGCTGCAGCTGGTTGAGCCGAACTGCCAGCCCGGCTGACCCGATGGCAGCGCACAGCAAACCGCTTGAAGAGGCCGACCGACCTCATGGTGGTCGTGACCGAGCAGCACTGCAGCAGGAGGGTTGGCTGTGGGGGCTGAGGTGCATTCTGACAAGTGAATTATGCCCACGTACAGGGAACTTGGCTTTCTAAAAGTTATAATTTGCATTGACTGGCTGATCACTGGTTGCCACGAGGCTGCAGAAGTTCTTAAGTCTTGTGCGTGCGCGTGATTAATCGGCCTCTCGGTTGAGTCAGCTGGCCTCATACCCTATGGTTGCTAAACGGAACTAAAATTCATCAAGTGATATGAATTGCGACTCTCTGGCCTTGAAATACAGTGCCTGTATATGGTAGATTTATATGCCTGAAGATGGGGGGAGCTTATTGATGGCAGTCCTTAAGTCCGCTCACCGGCCAGGTGGATGGCAAGCAGGACGGCGATGCCCACAAGGCTGCAGCGGACCGGGCCGACATCTGGGGACCGCCAAGCCAGCCACAGACCGCAGGACAGCACTGAAATATTTGTGCAGCCTGTGTTGGTATCTGCTCAGAAACTGTGGGACTGAGTTTTCCTATATGATATGAAACACGTCTGTCCTCACCGAGAAGGCAGCCTCCGTAGAGTCGACAGATGGTCAGGCACCTGGATGCTGGGCTCGTTGCTTCACCGACTGGCAGCAGAATTGAGGGCTTGGTCAAAGTCTGTCGGTGTGCGCAGAATTAGTTGGTAATAGCTTTATTGATTGGATAGATAGATAGATAGATAGATGATAGATAGATAGATAGATAGATAGATAGTAGATAGATAGATAGATAATAGATAGATAGATAGATAGATAGATAGATAGATAGATAGATAGATAGATAGATAGATAGATAGATAGATAGATGAATGGATAGATGGATAGATAGATAGATAGATAGATAGATAGATAGATAGATAGATAGATGAATGGATAGATGGATAGATAGATAGATTGATAGAGATAGATGATAGATAGATAGAGATGGATAGATGGATAGATGGATAGATAGATAAATAGATGGATAGATGGATAGATGGATATATGGATAGATAGTTAGATAGAAATGCAGATATGCCAGCTGCTGCCGCATTCGTTAGCTCCGCAAATGAAGTGGAAATTGTTTTTCCACTCGAGAAGCCGCCGCCCTGTTCACCTTGCACTTTAACGCTTTCGCGGCGGAGCTGAGTAGGGGCTCGACTTGTCCAGCAACTCAATTAGGGGCTCTAAAGGGAGGAGAAAGGCTCACAACACTGGCCTGAGGACTCCAGGACTTCTCAGACTGACGATTGAAAATCTGACTTGTGAGCGGCCGCCCGCCCACCACCCGCGCGTGTCAGGGTCTCCCGGCTTTGGAGACTCATTTTTTATTTGCTTTCTACATCCATTTTCTCCCAAACCTTTTACCTAATTTCCATTCTCTCACGGTCTCACCTTATCCTCCCATAGTTTCTAGGAATTCACCGCTTCTTGTCTGTCACGACATTACTGTGCAACCGACAGCTCTACGGCTGCGTACGGCTGTTCAATCCAAGGACTGGGGGGTCGCCACACACCCTCAATTACCCCAGCTAATGCTGGCACCCATTTTACAGCTGGGTGAACTGAAGCAATGCAGAATTAAGTGTCTTGCTCAAGGACTCAACATTGTTCCAGTGGGATCTGGAATCGAACCCCGACCTTTCAGTCGCGAGACCGACTCTCTAACCACTAGGCTACAACCCCCTTGCGCCTTAGTTGTCCTTATGCTTGACTTCATTCCTAGCACAATTACATATTTTTTATCGGAATACAACAACAGCAATAGCTGGTGGAACAAGTTTTAATCAATTTAACAATCAAAAGTTGAGAAGCTGCATGCCATCTCAAGTTTAGGAAACTGAAATTCCTACACTGACAGACACTTCTGAGCCCAGATTTTAATGCGCCATCTTGATCACTCACCAGCAGCGCCAGCGCGGTGAAGGCCAGGGCGCAGGCCAGCTGCCACTCCCTGACGCCGCGTGGCAGCCGGCGCTGTAGCGGTCGCCGTGGCCGAGGATCTGGCTGAGCTTGGACCGGTACACGTCACCGCCATTTTTATCAGTGCCGCCGACCGAGCAGCTTCCGTGTCTTCAACCGGCTGTACAGGTCGCCGCTGCTCTGCTTCCTGCCGATGGCGGAGGGGTTGGCATTTCCGCTACTGCTCTTGCCGCCTGTTTGCACCTCTTATAACTTCCGGTTTTTGCCAGTGGTAACTTCCGGTTAAGAATTAGTAGCTTCCCTTTTGAATTGGTACTTCCGGTTAGGAATTAGTAGCTTCGGTTGGGAATTAGTAGCTTCCGGTTAGGAATTAGTAGCTTCCGGTTGGAATTAGTAGCTTCCGGTTGGGAATTGAGTAGCTTCCGGTTAGGAATTAGTAGCTTCCGCGTTAGGAATTAGTAGCTTCCGGTTGGGAATTAGTAGCTTCCGGTTAGGAATTAGTAGCTTCCGGTTAGGAATTAGTAGCTTCCGGTTGGGAATTAGTAGCTTCCGGTTGGGAATTGAGTAGCTTCCGTTTTAAATTGATAACTTCCGGTTAGGAATAGTAGCTTCCAGTTAGGAATTAGTAGCTTCCGGTTAGAATTAGTACCTTCCAGTTAGGAATTAGTAGCTTCCCCGTTTTGAATTGTAATGTAGTAGGATTATTTAGGAACGGGAACTAGTTGTG